>VXBL01008487.1:243181-278995 GCA_013400195.1 Aramus guarauna | reverse complement strand
AACACCAAAATTAAACATTTTTTTTTAATTTAAAAATTAAAAAAAAAAAAAAAAAAAAAAGTGCCAAGGATTGATGTATATGCAACCCCTCCTCACTGGTACCTCAAAGTATTGTAACTCTGGAAAGAGAGGAATGCTGTTTGTTTCATGTTGAAACTTTGAATTAATCTCTGGTTAAAGTTTTGTTTTTTTTTTTTCAGAGGAACTGATTTTTAAGGAAATAAATTTCTCTGTATTCCACTCAAGCAGTATACAAATACAGGTTAATTGGAGAGGAGGTTCAGTGGTGAGGGAAGCTTGTCTGATTGGTTTTGTGTATGTTAGATCAGAANCAGGACCTGCCTTCCAGCCCTTCCTCCAGCTGTGCTGCCCTTCTCTGACACATTCAAGGACCTTCACATCCTTCTTAATTGGTGGGCCCCAGAACCGCACACAGTACTTGAGGTGAGGCCACACCAACACTGAATAGAGCAGGACAATCCCCTCTTTTGACCGGCTGGTCACGCTGTGCTTGATGCACCCCAGGATGTGGTTTGTCCTCTTGGCTGCCAGGGCACACTGCTGACTCTCATTGAGCTGCTGCCACCAGCACCCCCAGATCAGTTTTTTTTCTGAGGAAGTGTTGTTCTGTAAACATGTTGAAAAAAGCCTTTTAGGCATCTGAAGTTACATAAAAAATGTCTAATGGTGGATTTAAGCTGGAGGAGTCAGTGATAACCAAATATAGAAGTTTCACTGAGAAAGTACAATTTGTATTTGATACAAAAATGACTCTGTGTTCAAGTAATTAGAATTCATTCACATCTTTGCTTTGGCTTACATGAAGCTATGAGAGAGCACAATATTTGCTAGAAGAGGCCAATTTGACTTTATAGTCAAGGTTCATGTCAGATAGCCCATGAGATACTGAGTGATACCATTAGCTGTCAGATTGGTTATAGAAGGGGTCCAAACAATACATTACATCTAACAAGAATTTGACATTATTGCAAATAGGTCTAACATTTCTGTTGCAGTGACTTGGTGAGCTCGTGTGTGGATGAGGTTCTCAGTGTCTCAAATCCACCATGTGAAATTTAGGATCCATTGAGACTAACAAAAATTTTGCTGCTGATGTAAACAGAATCAGAGTTTCGTTCCTTTTCCTTTAACCTGCAAAATAAGGTTTAGTTTATGTAGTGCTTAGACTACAGATATTGGAGGCCCATGCACAACTGATGTGTGATGTTACTAGCCATAGTGAAGCTAAACCGGTATTAGCAATGATTGGACTTTTTGCGAAGTGGTGCAAAAATACATTACTTTTATGTTACCAGGTATTGTATAGAAGCAGTTCTGCCTCATGTAGTTCAGAGGCTGAGTGAGACCTAATGCCTCTTTCCAGAGTTGCATTTGTTTGCATTTGTTTGCATTATTGTCTTAGCTGTATTTTTCTTTATGTGGCCTTTATTGCAGCTGTTGTCACAGAAGTCAGCTGAAAATGCACTGGGCTGAGTGAAAAGGCTTTGTCCAGCAAACCAAATCCAAGACAATCTTAACATTCATCTTCATTAGAGCTATCCCAGAAAATCTTTATCCCTCAAGCACTAGTAGTGAGTGACCTGAGTGTTATCCAAATAGTCTTGAAAGGTTTGCTATTTAGATTGTGCAAGACAAAATACGTAATTTTTTGCCTTACTGAGGAAATATATTGAAAGGAGGTGTGCTTCACTCCCCTGCCCATTTCTAGAAGATTATAAAGGTGTGTACATGTTTGTGCTTCCATTCACCATGCCCAGTATTAATTTCTAGCTTCCACTGTATTTTCTCATATATTGTTACTGTGCTGTGGTGGGTCACTGTGTAGTGATGAGAGGTGAGCAATTCAGACGTGGAAGAACAAACCAGGAGTTAAAGGGTGAGCTAGAAGCCCCTTGTTTCCTTCAAGTCTGGCTTTTTTTTTGGAAGGCCATGTTGATCTGCTTAACATCAGCATGCACCAGTCAAATCTAGGACTTTCTTTATTGCCTTGAAACAAATTTCCATTTTGTATGTGCATGCGATTCCCTGCCTAGTGGTATGGTCAGTATGGACAGCTTTATGTGGGGCTTGCTGGATTTTGATCTGGCTAGGCCTGACACTGAAATTCTTTTAGATTAGGACATCGTATGGTTTGGTACTTTGCTGAATTGCGTGGAGCCTTCTGCCAGAGATGTAAAGGTTCTTTACCTCATTATCTGTTTTCTCCTCTTAAATTTAACTAAAAAAAAAAAAAAAAAAAAAAAAAAAAAGGGGTTTTTTGAAACTTTAAAANAAAAAAAAAAAAAGACTGGTGTTCTTGAAGTCTTAATAACTTACTTGGTGCATTTCTTACAGGAGCGACTTCCAGTGACTTGAGATCAGGCTTTGTATTCAATTTGTGCCTAAAAACATAGTAATCCATTCTGTGGGCTGATAATTACATCTTTTGTATATGGGAGTGATAATTAATTGCTTTGTTGTCTTGTTAAGATTCATTATGGAAAGGTAGCAAATAACACATGTAAAATTCATACATATCACTCCTGAATGTCTTTCACATCTTTGACTATTCCCTTGGGTGAAAGATAAGAGTTAGATGGATGTGCTGAGATATGATTTCTGCCTTTCCCATTAAAGGTTTTATTCTTAGCCTCTTGAAATGGGGTAGGTCAGAAGGAAGACCTGTTAGTGCAAGACAAGCTGCCTCAGAACCAGAAAGTTTTAAAATTAATTTTTGTGTGAAGTGGTTACTGTTATGAGGAAAGGCTAATAAATAATATTTTTTTTTTGGTCATTAAGCTTATAGCTTGATGAATGGGAAGGAGAAGGCTTCACTATGATCATATAGTCCTTTTGTGGGGAGAGGGACATGTAGTGTTTTCCAAGAGTTCTAGAAAGGGAGATCTCGTATGGATCCCAGTGATGCATGGTTCCTCAGGGCACTGAGTCTTCTCCAGTCCTGCCCAGCAATGGAATGCAGCTTGAAACATCAATTTGCTGTTTGCAGTGTTACTCAGATTAAACCTGTGCGAGAGGTTTAATACATACACTGTTCACAAAAGTAGTCCTGTTAGTGGCCGCAATGCCTTGCAGATGAAAATTTGGCTCTTTTTCCAGTGGACCTGATAATGTGATTCAGAAGGCAGATCTGACAACTGTTAAAATACTAATTATTGGAATAAATGGAGGAAACTGTTAGTGTAAATGTGAAATGATAATGTCACCCATCTGCTTGACAGCTATTTAGTTTACCAGATTTTACATGCCGCTTAGCTGATGTTAATTCCTTTGTTTTGGCAAAGCTCTGTTCTTTGGTTTTATTTCCAGAGGAAGATATATTTGCATGCAATTTGTTTTCATTTGGAAAGTCTGCATACAGACAGGCAGTTTTCTGTAATGGTTGTTTGTTCTTGTTGTAAAACGTCTGTGGATGTAGGCACGAAGAGGAATCGGTGAACTTGCTCTTGTCTGAAAAGTTACTAATAAAAAATGAACACTAATCAACACTGGATGTAAGCACACTCAGAATCAAGGTGGAAATTATTCTCTAGATTATTCTTGACTGCTGCACTGCCAGTGAGTGTAGAGTAGACTTAATACCAACTTACAAACCAGCCTGTGAACCTAATTTGTCAACAAGGGACACTGAGAAAAATAAGATGACAGGAATAAATAATATCTATATTTAATATATTTTTAATAATACTCTTGGGTCTTTCTGAAGAATTACTCACTTTTTTACTAATAAACTTTTTCTGAATTTATTTTTGAGGGGCAAGTAATAGGTTTTCTTTAAAGTGGGAAATAAATCATGTTTGATCATACTGCCTAACTATGTATTAAATTTTCTTTTTGTTCTTGGCAAGTAAATGGAGAGTTGTCAAGGTGAAGATGAAAAATATACTTGTGGAAACAAGGTGAAAGAACCTAATAGACATTTTAGGTAGAGAAATAATAAAACAGAAAACAGTATCTCTGTTCTGAATAACTGCTACTTTTTTCTTTTGTTGGCATAACATCAAAATATCATCCATTAAATAGTAAATTTGTGACATGATTACCAGCATCTTTGAAACATGGAAACAGTAAGTTACTAGCCTTCTACTCTATTAGTGTGTCAACCATGCTGTATCCTAATGGAGTTAAGGGTGATTAACTAAGGAGTCAAAAGCATGGTATCTTTTGATTATGTAATATACTGAAACGCTTACCTAATATCTAGTCTCTTAATTCCTAGAGTTAGTCTCCTAATATCTACTTGAGTAATAGACGTGCACAAAAGGATTGTTCTATTGCCTTTGTAAGTGCTAACAGGCCTAAAAATAATTTGGAATTTGCAATGTGTGTTTATGTGTTTTGTTAGCTCAGTGGTGACCTGTTCTATCTGGGGCCTTTGGACCTTGATGTCATATCAGTATTTGAACTGTTTTCTTGTTTTGTTTCTTTCCTCACGTGCTGAGGTTGCCGCTGGGCAAGATGTGAGAGAGGAAATGGGGTATGGAAAGTGAAGTTTTCATTTGGAGTGTGGAGCTACTCGTGACTTATTCAAGGAAAAGTACACAAATGAGAGCTTTATGCCTTAAATGCAAGTTTTTGTCATGTTTATTTGGAATACTGTGACATAAGGCAGTATTGTACCTTAATGGTATCTCAAGGATCATTCTACTTGAAATGCTGTTATTTATTTAAAAATAACAGCTGAATTTAGAAGATGAAAGACAAACTAAGTAATAGAAGTTTAGCAGTAAGTTTTGGCAATCCATTAAAGCCAGATTTGGGGACATTGAAAGCTATGAAAGTTTGTTACTGAATTTTCTATGATTGACAGAAATTCTTTCTGAGGAGCCGTAATGTTTTAGCAACCACATATTCCCTTTTTATTACAGCTGAGTCCTGAGTTTCAGAATTTGTCATAGTAAATAAGTTGCTTTGCTTTCACTTGATTTTTCTCTTTTTATGGTTTTACTTAAAAAGATTTCATTTCCACAGTTCTAGAGAAAAAAACAAACATTCTTTTAGTACTTATGCACTGAATGCACAAATACTTCATTTGCAGACTACAGATAAGGTGGTAGTTGTGAGAAGTTTTCTGAAAACTTTGTTGGTGTTTTCTGCCTTTGCAAATAGTTCAGTGTCTGTCACAGATGAGTTAGCATTCAGGTGTGACTTAACGTGTAAGACTGTGACAGCGTGGTGTTTGCACGTGTGTGTTCTGGAGGACGTAGCAGTGCCCTGGTGTACTGTAGGGCTCTGCCTCCAGATCTGGTAACAAAAGTTACTGACTAAAGTGTTACATTTCAGACACTAATCCAGATAGCTCACTTGACAGAATAATGCTAATCCATGCCTTGTTAGAAATGCTGCCTTCAGCTTCTGAAAGATGTAACAAGTACCCTCATGCCTGAGCTCCACAGGGTTCCCTGTGCTTGAAAGTGCAAGACCAGGAGGGTTTGACTTGGCGGGTTCTGACAGAGGAGGACTAGAGACTGTTTCTTCCCCTTCCTTACAGAAATAAAGGACATTTTAAGGCAATTCACAGTAAATATAGTTTCTGAATTTCTCATATTGTGCAGTAATTAGTCATAAATAAGAAGCAGTTTTTGATTTTTGGTAGCTGATATAAAAGGAGCCCTAATTAACTGAAGAGAATGGAAATTAACCTGAAAGAGACTTCAGGAATATACTTGACAATATGACAAGTCAAATTATTAATCAAGTCTTTACTATCCATAATTTCTATAGGTTGTTTAATATGTTCTGTATTTTACTGGGGTCTGAACGTTTAATATACATCTATTTAATACATAGTTTTTACATTTCTCTTGTTATTAAACTACATATCCCATGACAGTTTTTGAGATGAAATCTGTATGTCAGGTTTGGTATGTTACATTTTCATTTTAATGGTGTTATTTATACGTTCAGTAATTTTACTGTTCGCTTTCCAGTAATGTTGAGGTGAAGACAAGAATAAGCTATATTAATAAAATTGCTCTGTTCAGGACCAGATGCTATAGTTAAAATAAACAATCAATAAAATAACTATTTCCCTGGAGGCTTCTAAAGGAAGCAAACACATAAGTACAGCTTAAAAATCATGTTATTACAAATAGAACAGGTGCTTGGGGTAATTATTTTTTTCTGGTTTTCTTTTAGTGTGGCATAAGCAGTGTTGTGATGCAGCAAAATATTAGTGCATATTAAATTAAGCATGTTCTTGATCAAGGATGAATGGAAGCCCATGCTAAATGGTAAATGAGGGCCAATGAACTATGAGAGCAATGCAACAATTCTTGGAAATGTCCCTTTCCTGTCGATCTCAGGATAAGTTTTACAAGAACATGAATTGATTGTATCCGAAAACAGGTAATAGCAGTATTTTTAGCACTAGCAGAATTTTTGTGATTATACTTTTTTGAAAATCTTCATTCAGTTCCTATTAGTTGTAGTAAAGGCATTCTGCTACCATTGAATTGGCAAGAGTAGTTCTTGTACAAAGCTTTGTGGAAGTGCTCAACCTTGCCTCCTGTCCTCAAAATGAGTGCAAACAAAGATTGTGATTCATGTCACTCTTAATGGTTTATTTCCCATTCTTTTCAGTGTATATGCCATTTTATTACAGATACGCACTGCAGATTACCTGTTCTCTTAGTGTTATAGATCACTTGCTTCTTGTTTCTGATACTATAGTATTTTGAGCAGTTTCAGAAAATCAATTGCACAGAAAAATATGTTTATTTGTCCCTTAATCCTCTTTAGAAATGGGATGGAAAACTGCCACCTCCATTTTTGCCAGTAAACTTGTCCATGAATGAGTGTTAGACTGCAGCTAAAATTTCTGAACTCTTTTTAGAAACAGAACCCTGTTTCTGTTTCCTCAGAAACTGATGTGAAAGAAGCAAGTTCAGATTTGATCTTTCTGAAGATAGGATCTGAACTCTAGAATGTACAGCTGGGTTTTTTTGGTGCAAGTCCGTTGCTTATACTTTCATAGGACAACTGTGGAAAATAAACTGCATTTCAGGTGAGGATTTTGAATCACACTGACCACAGAACTACTTTGTTTCCTTGGTGAAGGAAAGATAGGTTTATTTATATGACTAGCACAAGTCTGTTGATGGGACAGTACTTTGCTCATATCCAAGATACTCAGGACAGGTACCTTAAGAGAATTAATGAACTATCAGAAACTGTAAAGGAAGGCCATTTGCAGTTAGCTGCATATAGGATATACTTTTAAAAATTTCTTTCTCTTATGATTTGTGCTGACACTTTCTTTTAGTTTTTGGTTTGTTTTTTTTTTTTAATGGTAGTTAGAACAGAATGTACATCTCAGTCTTTTAGTCTTTTTCTAACTTTGTAGTTACAAAAGAATGTACGTTTCAGTTTTTTTTCTATAAGGCAGTGGCTCTGGAGCTGCTAAAATGTCTCTCTGGACCAGCAATCCAGTTTATTTAGCTGTAATTAAGAAGGGAGATAAACCACCTTTCTTATTGTGGAGGTGGGATTTCAGATTTCTGGAAAAAGACTATCCCCACCCTGTGATAGCTGGGCCATTCTGCATACTGGAATAGTAGTTACAGGTACCTGGTATAGGAGATAAGCCTGCTTGATTTGCTTGCCTCGCAGTCAGCTCATGTGACTGGCCCCAAAATGCTGCAGTGTCTGTGAGGTTTTTGTGGGGTTTTTCCCCTTCCCTTTTCCCCCCTTTTTCTTAAAGTTTTAGGAGCCATTTTGTTAGGGGACTTATTCTTTCAGTTATTCAGGAGGATTAATTGTACCAGGGAACATCAAACAGGCTAATTCATTTACTCAGATGTGTAAATTCAGTTTGTGGCTTTAATTTGTTCTTAAAGTCTTCATTACGTTCCTGTGATGGTAAGAGTGTTTGATGGCTAATTGCTGCTGCGTGTTTGACCTGTGTCACTTCAGAGAGCTATGGTGGTGAAGTCTTGTAGCCTGTTTTTGATAGTCATAGAAAATCAGTAAGATCTTGGCACTGCACAGAGTTCTGCTGACAGCAACATTTGCAGGTAGAAATGCGAGAGAGTAAAGAACACAAAAGCATTGGCTTTGCTTACATTGCTTTGAACATGCGTACGGCAAATGTGCATTGATCTCTGGCAAGCCAACAGCTTTACCTTACTCTTTTTTTTCTGGGCAGGACTCAAAGTCAAATAATAATTGTGACTCACTATGGGGTATTTATTTATTTATCACTTGTAGGAATTAAACAAGTTTATCAATGATCTTCACATTTTTATCTGGCTCAAATTAGCATGCTGTACCAGTGATGTGATTGTAAGAGTTAGCTGTATTAAGCAAACTTGATTTGCAGGGCTCCTGCTTAGGCTCAGATTTAATTTTTTGGCCTGTGGCTCCATGTCTGTAGCTTACAAAGGTAAATATTCACTAATTTCTGTTGCTTCTATGAGTGTCTGAATTTGTCTCCAAGTGGGCAACAGTTCATTTCTGAGAATTGCCACCACATTTGTGTTAATTGACAGTTGTCTTTACAATCTTGACAGAAAGAACAATGATTGAATGGCTGCAAAAGCTCGTT
The DNA here is from genome assembly GCA_013400195.1 of Aramus guarauna. Classification (NCBI taxonomy): domain Eukaryota; kingdom Metazoa; phylum Chordata; class Aves; order Gruiformes; family Aramidae; genus Aramus; species Aramus guarauna. The sequence continues at coordinate 270,432 of VXBL01008487.1, read as the reverse complement.
TACTCTTTCAGCATATGAGGTGTTTCTTCAGAGAGATTTAAAGGTTGGTGTAGTGCCTGCTGTTCTATTCTCTGTCCTTCTGCCAACAAAAAATATAATAGCAAAGCAGGAAAAAATGTGGTGGGATTTTTTTTATTTTATTTTTATTTTTTATTTTTTTTTGGTGTATGTGTCTTTTACTGGGGCAATTTGGTTAGATTTTAATGTTCTGGCTTGGCAATAATGTTCATCTCTCAAAGACCCAGTTTATACAACAAAGCATACCATTGGATATATTTATTATATATGGTGCAGCTTTTATTCAGAACTGAGTTATATGTAAAGCTGCATATGGTCATGTTTTTCCCTCTCCTTTGTATAATAAAAAAACCCAAACCAAAACAACAGAGCTGAAATACTAACTTTATTAGTTTGCTTTAAGGACAATATTCTTTTTGCACTTTAATGATTAATTGCAAATGTAGAACTTAACAACAAGCAAAGGCCCTCTAACCCCTTTTGTTTGACTGAGCCTTACTTTAATGCTTTCATTTATCATGAAATGGGCATTTTCAGTTTTTCATCATGCAAAGCATTCTAAATAAATGCACACTCATATTATTCTAATATTCTTTTAGTGAAATATTGGTGATGACAAATTCAGATAATAAAAGCCTGAGACACAGCTGGGTGGTACATTCTAAGGTAATTTACTGATTACTGTGCCCCCTTTGCTACTTTTCACAATGTGATTATTATTTTACCCTCTTACTACTAGAAAGAAAATTGGCACCCTTATGAGATGTAAATACAAAGACACCCCACACACCTCCACGCTCCATGTGAACACAAAAAAAGTTAGCAGAAATCCTTCTTCCATTTTCATTCTTGGTTTGAAGCCAGTGTTTAGTGCTGCTTAAAGGGGAGTTACAATCTCTTTTTCAGGATTGTGGAATGGCCCAGGACACTACAGTGCCCAAACTGAACTTTGAGTATTGGTTGGATAAAGCTATTAAATGGGGTCAAGCCACCACGCTGGAATCCCAGAAGGATGTGTGCCTTCACTTGCCCCAGCTTCAGGAGTTTCTACATCAGATTTATGAAACTTTAAAACATATGGTAAGTGACTTTAAAAGGAAGAGTGACCTGTTTCGAAGATGCCCTTGGAAACAATTTGCACCATGTTTTGACAAAACCAGAAGCTAACAGTAGCAAAGGGGTTTGTGTTGTTGACCTAAAGTATTGCTGGATCAGAGAGGCAAATTGGGGAAACAGTCACAGGTAATGCAAACAGGAGTGTGCTTCCTGTTGCCCTGATTTATTGTGAAAGGAGCTTTTTCTTCTTGATTGGTGGTTGTCACGTGAGATTTCCCAGCCAATGCTCTAACCTCTTTAAAAAAAGTCTTTAAAATAAACAAGAATTTGATTCTGGTTGTCAGGTCATAAATTGGATTATTTAAAGGCCTTAACATGCAAAACTGTAACTGATCCTTTAAATCTTAGAGAGTCTGTTGACACGTTAACCCCAGTGTTGTGGCACACATAGTGAATTCTAGCAGCACGGTCAGATCTGTGGCATATGCTGTTGGCTGTTCTGTTTAGTACTTTAATTATTGTTTGCACTTGCTGAAATTCGTTTTTTAAAAGTAAGTTTAGTTGTTTGTATGTTTCGTTGTGTATATGTTATTTCTGAGCTTTTGCAGTATATGTATTCAGTATAATTAGCTTTAGAAATACTGCATTATGGCATGAGGCTGACTTCTTATGGAAGTACTTCTCTTTAAATATTATTCTTATCTGAAGACTGCAGAGTTGTTTTTTTTTTTTTTTTTCCTGAATGGAATTTAACTGATTTTAACTTTTAAATAAAAGATTTCTGTTGCTTCCCATATTTATATGTGTCTTTAGAGGAGAAAAAAATACCTATTTCTACTGTTGCTACTTCAAGTAATCTGAGGCTTGGCCTGAAATGGACCTTGTGAATATGGCCCCAGAAAGTCTAGAGCTAGCCCCAAACGTGAGACAAATGTAAGGAATTTATTGCAGCAGCAGGAGATGGTTATCATTGCTGCTACTTGCACATTATCTCAGCACAGCACCATTTTTAAAAGCCCTCATTTATGAGATAGTAAAGCTACAAAAATGGAAAAATAAGACTGATTACACAGGATTGTATATAAACTACATTGTCTAGTCCTTTTATAGTGAAGCTGCTTTCTATTTGGTTAAAAGTTAAGTTGCATTTTGTTACTGGTTTGTCATTACACAAGCTAATTTAAAGAAAGCAAGCAAAAGTAACAGAAAGACACTTGGTTTTATGTCATAGTAGGTATTCGTTTATTCAGAAACTCTGTGAGACAGCATGTTAAATCAGTGAAGGTCAACAAAAATATAGTTTGATTGTGCTTTTATTATTATGAAACCTTGGTTAGTAATGCTGTTTTCTGATTAGTGGATGTGAGGCAAATGAACAAAATTTCTACCATAATTAAGTATTAGGTAAGGAAATTACTTAAATTTTAATTTATTTGAATTATGACGTTATAGCCAATTTCAGGAAGTTCTACTTTTATTACATACCTGCAGGTGTTTCGCTTCCAGAGCATTTCACAGCAAAACCATTGGGATTGTAATTTACAACAATTTGATTCATTAACAGTTCTCCTAACCTACTTTTGATGTGCAGTATATTTATTATCTTTTTGTTTTTATGTTTTAACAGGATTCAATTGTAGCAATCCAGCAGTTCCCTTTAATTGGCCAGCTTCTAGGAAGGCTTTGTTGGAATCCTTTTGTTATAGGATATGGTAAGAACGTGGGATGATATTTCTGCAGCAGTTCCATAAACTTTATTCTATAGGATTAGGAAAATACAACTTGTTATATACTTTGATTTTTTTCCATAAAAACAGAGCATTCTTTTTTACTTAAATAAATTTTTGAGATTAAAAGGTTAGCCAAGTTATTTAAAATATGTAGCGTTGAGTAATCTTAACTTTACTTTTGGAGCTAATTAATTTCATGGATTTGTTATAGAATCTTGACTTGGGAGCAGCAGGTTTTAAATCCAGTGAGTGTTTATGTGCATTATGATTTCCATTTTTCTTACTTTGTTGTATTAATTACATTTTTTGTTAGGTTCTCAAAATGTACAAAATTTAGTGTTTCAAATCACTTTCAGCAGAAGTTTCTTCAAGTTACACATCATAATATTCTATTAAATGTGCTAATATAGAATTTATTTTTCTGATACTTTGCTAGGTTTTTGTGTTTTTTTCCCCATCTTGAAAATGCATGTAGAATCAAAAGCAAAACAGTAAAGTGGAAAAAAAACATATGAAAAATCAAAAGCCTCTTACTGGTAGTGTATGTGTACAGGTTAGAATAAAGCAGAGAAAAGAAATTATGGACAGGAAAACTGTTGTGGGGGCAGTCACTACTTGTGCTACCTCACCACCAGTTCTAGTATATTTTTCAGGAATTGACATGTTGATATGTTAATAAATGACTCAGGATCTACTTTTAAGCAGAGAACTAATTCTGAGCTACATTGTGAGCCCCTTAAAATAATCTTTTGCCAAACTTCTGCTACTACTACAATTAAAAAAAAAAATAGTGTTTTGTTTCTTTCGCTTTATGCTTCCTTTTGGAGCGATACAGGAAAGGATAATTTTTGTGTTCACCTGGAAGGGCTTATTAAGTCAAGCACAGCATTAGGCAAAAGCGGTCATATGTCTTCTGGTTTGGCTTTATCTTCTTTTAGTCAGCTCCAAGCACAGGCAGAACTTGTCTGCAAAACACAGGTTAGATGTGTGTTATGTCAGCACTTCCCCTTGGAAAGGAAAACTTGGGAAGGAACCATAGATTTAAACATAGATCACTTTCGCAGAACAGTAAATGTGTACTTTTGTGGCACCTTTTGAGAAAAGCCTTTTCATACTTCACAGACTTATTTTTACAATGGTTCCCTTTTTAATCATAGTTCCAGTTTTTGAGAATGTTGGTAACTGTTGGTGTTTACAGTTACACACATGCTTTTCTTCCAAGTTTTTGTTTGGAATGTACAAGTCTTTAGAGCATCAGTTTTTCTGATATGATGTATTGTGGTATAGAAAGTAGCTTCATCTATGTTTTTCATCAAAGTTGAAAACCATCTGTTTCTGCTTTTGACTCCTTTTCACAACAATACCAGCAATACGTTCTTGGTTTCCTCTACTTCTTTCCTCTTCTTTGGTATCCCTCAGCATTTTCTAAAGCAAGAAAAGCACTTTTCTGCAAGTTCATCATTACCTCTGAAGACTGAAAGAGAATGGAGTTTTACTATAGGGTTTTTTTGGTCTCAACGTTGCAACAAGCAAATTCAGAGAACTTCACTTGCTCAAAATGGAATCCTTCACTTTAATGCTTAAAGATGAGTCAAGGAGGTTTTGTGACATCAATAGACTTGAAGATGTCCGCTTATACCTTCCCACCACTTGCTCTTTTTAGAGCCACCTGAGTGCTCTTTGGACTGCTGGCATTTTAAATTCAGCAGATTTTCATTTTATTTGGCACTACTTCTGAAGATATTGTTTAAGATAGCACTGGCTGTGGCAGATGCTTACTCTCAAGTGGGTTTCATGTAATTTCTCATTTGGATAAATAGCTCATTCAGGCATGTGTTGGAGACCAGGCCACCCTTGCAGTAGAAGGAACTAATTTTGTTCAATTCAGTCTTTCATACTAATAAATGGAGGAGGAAAAACATTATACTTCTGCATCATGTCCAAACCACAATACCTATCACCTCAGATGAATGTCTGTTGGTGCTGGAAGCTGACATGGCTGACCACTCAGTGCAGGAAGTGTGATCTCCAAGGGAAAATAATCTCCTCATAAACACTCCTGAGCAGGAGGTGACCAAGTTAGCCTTATTTAGTACGCTAATGTGAAGGAAGCACGACCGAAGAAAATCTCATGGCTGTACTTGTGGTCCTAAACCACAAGGGATACATGAGGAATTCAGTCTTGGTAAAGAATTCCAATGTTTTTTCTATGGGCTAGGGGATTATCTTCTCAGTAGGACCCTCCTGGTTTGAGTTTTGAGCCCAAATGTCTTGAATCCCAGACTAATACTATAAATGCTGGGGAATTTCTTGGTGGCTTTGTATGTCAGTATATGTGTGTGAGCATGTATGCTTATATACGCACTCATTTCCACACAAAGTTCTGTTTTAGCTAATCAACATTTTCTGATATATTTCAATAAAATTTTACAACAAGCTCTAAAAAAGAATATTTCTGTCTGTAAGATTAGGGTTTTCTTATTAGTTCCTTGCATCTGGCCCCATTTGTGACAGGGTATTTATAAACTGACTTTATCATAGGATGATTGAGACCACACTGTGTTATGAGAAAAACATTGCTTTTTTTTTTTTTTCTTCTTTTATTTTTTTGATGTGAGACTGGCAGGAAAGAAATGTAGTCTGATTAGTCATAAAGGTTTGGGCTTTTGTTTATTTGTTTGGGTTTTGTTGGTGCTTTTTATTTTTTACAAAACAGCTTCCAAGCTATCTTTAAATTTCCTATGGAGAATATTCATTCCTTTAGTTGGAGTTACAACATTAACCTACTTAAGAAATCCAATGAAGATAATTGGTGACCTTTTTTGGGATCTAATTTCTACTTTTGAGTTACTAATTTTCTTCCTCTGGATGTATTGGGTATTTATTTGGGTATTCGGCATTCTTTCATGCCATAATAAGATCAAATGCCTTCATTCATATCCTGATAAAGGTTTTCAGTGCATACCATGATGGTTTTCCATGGGGATCACAGTTACTAGAAAAATGGGAGGAAAAAAACCCACCAGTAAGTTTTCTGTGGCTCTCTGTTTTTGGTCTTTTGATGTGATTATCTTTTGCAGCTGCCATAATTATTTTAACATTTGTCCCCCTTTATTCTTAATCTTCCCATCTTTCATCCCCAGTTCCAAAGCAGTTGTGAAAAGAAAACAGTGAAGTTGAGAGTGTCCCTCAGAGTGTCATTGGGTACTTCAGCAAGTGGACTGTATAGTCCCTTTTCCTACTTTTCACAGATCTGTGGGAGGCTGCTTCAGTTTTAATTGTAGCCAAAATGTAATTTTGACTGGGAAAATTGAAACTGTACAAGTGCCTTATTTTTGGGGAACTGTTGCAATAACTATGACACACATAAAAGTTGATTTCATATAGGTTGAGGTTTGAATGTATCTAGCTAAATCTGTGTAAACTCATTATGCTGGCAAAGAACACCAGTATGTCATTTATCTAAGCTTTGTTTTCATCGTTTTAGTTGTCATCATACTGGTTTAAATTTCTGACAGGCAACAATATATGCAGTTTACTTTATAGTATGCAGCAGGTCATCATGTGTCGCACAGTCTTCTCATCCAGAAGTCTAATTAAGCAGTGACATGCATTTTTTTCACCCCTTTATTTTTTTAGGTGGAAAGAAAACCATAACAAATAAAATGACTTAATGGTATACTGTAGATATACAACATAAACAGGATAAGTCAAAAGAAGGAACGCTTGAACTATGTATACTTACAGGACAGGCCATTTGGACTTGATTTTTCTTTTTTTTTTTTAATTTTCCCCTGTCTCTTTCTGTATATATCTCAAAAGCCAGACTTTATAAACAGACAAGATTTTAGTACTAGTAATTAATAATGTTTAAAATCTTTGTTTTCCAAGAAGCAAATGGCCATCATTTAGTTGTTTAAACAAATAAAACAGTATTTGTCCATTTCTTCCTCCCATTTAATTTCGTATCAGAGTTTAGGTGAAATGGTTTTTTAAGGAGGCAGAGTTGCCTCTTAGTGCTGAAGTCTCAAAGCTAGTTGGATATAGTTACAATCAAAGTATAAGGATACTTTGAATTTCTTCTGAGGAGTATGCAAGATGTCTCCTTTAACTCCAGTTTTAAACAACCTAGGAAATTATTAGCCTTGTAAAAATCCATATTAAAAAAAACCAACAAAACCCAAACACACAATGGCAGAATAACCCAAATTGTAGTCAGTTAAATGTGTATGTTTAAGAAACCATTTCTGTGCAGAGAAGTTAGTCGGTGGGAGGCCAGTAATGGCCTACAGGCTTGTTGGACATTTATTGAGGAATACTGGTTTAAATCAATATTAACATCTCTGATCACCTGGTGAAAATACAGGCATCACTTAACGGAGCTTTTATTTTTTCTTCAGGCTTTGCCTACAAAGCACTTCTAAATAATACTGTTTATTACTTCCTGGGTAACAAATACACAGAAAACAAAAGAAGTAATTTGTTGAGCTTGATAATCAAATTGTCTCCTAATATAATTTCTAAAACTCATGTGGTATTACTCATTTGTAGTATTTTTAATAAGAATCTTATCACTTACTAAGTGAATATTATATCAGAGCTACAATACTACATCCAGTTTTCATAATTTTTATTACAATCATGCAGTTTTATTCTAGGATGAAATTCAGTGGTATCTGCCAAAGAACATAAAAAAAAAAGCCTATTGAAAACAAAGTTATGGGAAATAATAATGAGTTAAATGGCTCATCAACACCCTATCCAAATAATCAGCTCCTCTGTAATAATATCTGCATCGGGACAATATTGCTCTGTATAGTGAATTTTTAGACAACTCAACTCATTTCCAACAGTGGGTTAGAATTAAGTAAAACCCGATCTAATCCTGAACAGAAGGTCACAACAGGATTTTTTTCCCATAAGCATTTAGCTATTCTGCTATCTCCAGAAATGTCATTTTCGTGAAGCATGAAGAAGCTTAATATATTCTTACAGAAAACTCAATGTTTTACATTCTTATTACAAATTATTCCACAAACTTAAATTTTTCAGAACTGAGTACTCTTTAGTTGTGCAGGCTTTGGACACAATGTAATAACTATTTTACTACTGTTGATTATTGTTTATTATTAATTATATTATTTAGATACTGAATTGAAAGTTCCTTGATGATAGCTTCAAGTGTTTATGTAAATGAATCAGTAAGTCATGGACGTTGCTTAAGGAAATGATTACACAAGAAGTACATATGAATAATATTAAATGTGTGGTGTGAATCTGGTAGAATATAAGCATTGTGAATTAAGACTGATATTTAGGGCTTTAATTTTGTGGATGGATAGGGACTGTTGTGTGTAATTCTGTCTGTGTTTTGATTTTTCTTTATTTTTTTTTTCTTTTCTCTAAATGTATCCTTACTTGGTTGTTTTTTTTGTTTTTTTTTTTTCCCCTGCAGATGAAAGCCAGAAGACTCTGATGTGGTGCTTATGTTGTCTATATAGCAGTGAACCTCAGAACCCTGTGGAACTGAAAGCCAACAGCTGGATACGGGTAAGCGAATGAATCCTTCACAGGACTGCTTTGAATTAAAATGATTATTTAAAGGTGCTACATCTACAGCATAGAGACGCTGTCATTTAAGAAACTGTTCCAAACACAACTTGTATACGTATTGTATTGAAGTATATATCACTCTAATTATAACACACTCAGTGCTACTATATATTAAAAAGATGTGGCTACTATATATTAAAAAGATGTGGCATTTTTAAGTTTTGATGGCTTTTAACCTGGAAGATTCACAAGGTCCAGTAACTGAATAGTAAGCAACAAGCACAAATCAGAAGGGAAGCAAGTGTTATTAAAAAAAACCCCAAACCTTTCAATTAGGATAACATAAATAACCTGGAGAAATGCCATAGGTTGTTTTGAAAACAGCTTATACTTGCTTTTTAATTTTATTCTTTTTTTGCTTTTGTTTAATCTCCTGCCTATGAAGAACTTAATTGTATCCAAACTTTCTTCAAAGGCAGTCAGAGAGGGGAGGGATAGTGCTTGTGTGTGGATTTATATTTAGTAACTTAAGGAATAATGAATCCTTAACTTTAATCCCAAATGTAGGGTTTTGCATGGCACATCTGTTCATATTTTATCTATTTCCACACTGAACTAGCAAAGCACATCAGCATGTAAATAACTTGCAGCACATTGATTGTTAATACTTTACATTGCTGAATAGCAGTTTGAGGGTGCAGTGTTGTTGATTTATGTTCTTGCATTCTCTGTGAGTCCATATCAAAATATGGTTAAAATCTTAATGAAGTTGTTAATGTTTTTTTTTGTTTGTTTTTATATATCTTATAGTCTTTACAACTAGCGAAAATGTAGCAGCCTGATCAGTATTTATGTACACGTGTTAAAGCTTAGGCTTCTCTAAGTAGTTAACTTCTTTCTTACTAGTTGACTTTGTACATACCAGTTTATCTAGGTAAGCATGTAACACTAGGATGCACAATTTATTATAAAATACTTGTCGTGGTTTAACCTGGCTGGCAGCTACAACAACCACACAGCTGTTTGCTCACTGTCCTCCACCTCTAGGTGGGATAGGGGAGAGAATTGAGGAGGGGGGGGAAAAAAAAAAAAGGAAAAGAAAAAAAGACTCCTGGGTTGAAATAAAGTTTTATAGGACAGAAAAGGAAGATTATGGTGATAAGGACAATGATGGTAACAGTAACAATAGTAATAACAGAAATATACAAAACAAATTATGAACAGCACAATTTCTCACCACCTGAAGCTGATGCTCAGCTGGTTCTTGAGCCAATCTGCCTCCCGGCCCACCCCTCAGTTATATACGGAGCATGTTGTCATATGGTATGGAATAGGAATATCCCTTTGGCTAGTTTGGGTCAGCTGTCCTGGCCGTGCCCCCTCCCAACTTTTTCTGCACCTCCTGCCTTCTCATTGGTGGGGCAGTATGAGAAGCTGAAAAGTCCTTGGCTGCTTGGCAACGAGGAAAACATCAGTGTGTTATCAACATTGTTCTCATCCTAAATCCAAAACACAGCACTACACCAGCTGCTAGGAAGAAAATTAACTCTGTCCCTGCCGATACCAGGACAATAGGTAATGATACTGCAGATATTTATGTTGGTACATAAGTGTATTTAACTGTGTAGTGTTGTTGATTTAGGTGCAGTAATTCCCAGCAGTAAGTTCTCACAAACTTTCAGGTGCGCTTGGGTGCCTGTATGTACCTGTTTGGTGGGTTGTACTGGACACCATGAAATTCTCAACAATTAATACTAATTGAAATCACCCTTATTTTTCTTCCTGTCTTTAACCTTTTTCAAGAAGCTTTTCCTGAGTTCAATATAACTTGGAATTCAGGGAGTGCCAATGCTTGAATACCAAAGTAAAGTGATGCAAAAAAATTCTGCCTTTTCTAATGTAGTCTTCCTGGTTGAATACATTCCTCATAATGACATAGGAGATGCACGATAGCATGCACTTAGTTACCAAACATAGCAAAACTTATGCATCAATGATGTTAAGTGGTGAGGGAGAGTTGTACCCAGACAATCTTCTACAGGTAACTTCCATTTCTGAGAGGGAAAAAGATCAGTTGTTTTAATCTAGCTCACTTGCCTTATCTGATTGGTGTAATGGAACTGATGGTGTTGCTGATGTATGAAAAAGTATCAAGTAAACAAGAACAAAGAGTTGGGGATGGATGAAGGTAGCACTGCTGCTTTTGGCAGCACTGCTACCTGAAGCTGTGTAGGACTAACATTTGATGCAAGCCTCACTGTAGTCTGCAGGAATATTTCCACCTTCTCTGTGTGTTTGAATCAACCTTAATAGTCATTGTGACTTGATGGATCCAGAGTTAACCTAAAAGTGATGGTAAGAGAGCACAAGCATGTCGTAATAGCTATTTTTATAATTCAGCACTTTCCTAGTAGCCTGAAGTGGGTGTAGCATAATATGATATAAAATGTAATACATTCATATTTTGGTTTGAGGGAAAGAAACAGCTCTTGGAAAACTTCTAATTAAAAAGAAATAAAATGATAGCTAAGAGAGGCTGTAAAATGCACAGCATAAGGATACAAAAGTTGAGATTAAAAGGAAGGATATTATTTCATGGTTTTCTATAGTCATTAGAATTTCTTTTCAATTCCTTACTGTCTAGTGTGCATCATCACAAAGCTTTTTTAAGAAAGAGGTTTTATCTCCTTTTCCTAACCAGCATTGTAATTCTTGTTACCAGCAATTGTGATATAATGACTATCATGCTTGTTTGTACAGAAGAACCTAAGTTAAATATTTTGCTACTCTTGAAGGGTTTCTTTTGCCATGCCGTGATTTATTTTTTCAAAAAAAAAACCCAAAACATACAGTAAGTCTGTTGACCCACTTAGTGCATACTTAACATTGTTTCCTCCTGCTTTATTTTCCATATTATATGTGTCTCAAAAGATTGTCACATAAAGGGATCAAGACACATTTCCTATGAGAGCTATAATCTGGGATTTGCATCAGCTGTTTGTAGACTGGATTGCCAACCTCTGCAGTTGTTTGATCTGACCTCAGCCTTGTTTGTTATACGGTGGGAGCTCTTTACAGTAGTGATACTCACTCTCTGGTGCTAAGATGCCAAATACACTGTGGTACACTATGGAAAAAATGGCCAAAAGTCTTAAATATATAGTGGAAACAAATTCTTGGGGGTGGGGAGGAAGGTAGTTTTGTGGCTACATGATGTAAAGGGAATTGAATTCCAGAAATTAATTCTAAATAAAGCTCTGAAATTTGAATGCTACTTAAAAGGTTTTTAATGTTATGGAAAACTTGCCTGTACTTGGAATGAAAGGATAGATTGTCTAAGGTATTTAAGCTCTCTGTAGATGGTGCATGGATGGAAAGCCATCCATGACCGCACAGAATGGAACTCTGTGTCGGGTCCGCACACACTGACATGGGAGCCATGGAAAAGGGGTTTACATATAGGAACTGCTGTTCAGCTTCTGCGGAAGTGACCTTCACAGTAGCCTTGTCCTTTGGTCCTGCAGGTGGGAGTTAATTTTATCTCAACTTAATACTTCAGCATACACTGAGGAGGAATACTCAGTTTTTAAAAAAAGGTAAGGTAGTTCACTGTGTAAGCCAGCATGGATCAAATAAATTGGGACCTTTGGGTGTACATTTAATTGACAGTAGAAAAAAGAAAATGGAAAAATGCAAACCCATCAACCAACCAAAAACCCCAACCCAAACAGCCAAATAATGAGGAGGAGTGTGTAATGGAGATAGACAACTTTACCTGCTTACTATTAACTGTTTAATTTTACCAACTGTAACAACACCCTCCTGCCTTTTTAAGATTGCTTCCTAGTTTTATGGATTTTAAATGTGGCTTACATGAAAATTTTCCTCCCAAAACACAAAGTTATATCTGATTGGAAAATGATCTTATTCAGTCAAGTTAGTGCTGAATGTTCTTCTTTCCTTTGTTTTTATTGCTATGTACATTGACTTTTAAATTACACTTTGCTTTTTTGTCAAGGCAAGCATGAGCTCCTAAGGAGTACTTTGTGGCCTTTCAGTGCATCTTTGACTAAGGTCATTGATAGGAGGGTTGATCTCAAGTCTTTTGCTTTCAGCTACTAAATTACATTTTCAAAGTAGCAAAAAATGAATTTGATGCTTGCTTACTTTTAGTTTGATTCTGAATTTTAGTGCTGGAATCTAGGTTTCATAGGTCTTCTATACAGCCCAGTTCAGTGTAGGAAGCCAGGACACATGCTGCCACAGATTTCTAAATGATTAAATCAGTCATGACCTGGCAAAACCAGTCTCTAAGAAAGTAAGTGATTTAGTTTCTCCAGGGGCCTTCTCTGAGCAGAGGGTTTTGGAGCTGTGCAGTAAGTGTGGTTCTAACATTGCCTTCTGTCTGGGACTAGAACAGCTTCCTTTCACTGAGGGTTTCTCTTGCAATCGTATTGCAACAACTAGAGAGCTTTTCTGAAGTAGAGTTCCATTTTATTAACTTGGTCACACCTCCTCCTCTGCTCTCAGTTTATAAACTGTGTTTACAAATTGTTTATGGCTTTGGAATTTGTTTCAAATACTGCTTTTGTTGTATGTTTTCGAAGGCCATACATACTTGTGAGAGTGTTACAGCCTATGCCTCTTCAAATTGGGTAAAACAAGAATAGTTAATATCCATCTTTTTAATTTTTTTTTTTTTTTTAATAAAAGGTATATTTTTTCAATGCTTTACTTTCCCTCAGAGGAATACAAAGGAACAAGATAGTGTATGTAATAGTTTGAACATAGGAGTGGAAGGCATATTAGCCTTAGCACGTGTTTTTAGAGGTGGTTTTTGGGCTTGACCAAATTTTCCTTTCTGGAAATGTGTAGTTCTTTTTGGATGTATCCTATGCAAGGCTACATTATATTAATTGCTGCAAAAGTAATAGGTGTCCTTTGTAACAGTAATTTTTAATGGCACTGGAATTATAAAATTATTTTTGTTATATTTTCCAAAAATACCTAATGAAACTTGCATGTTTTATCTTTCATGAGATTTCAGACATGTTTTCTCTTGCCAGTGTTATTCTGGGTAATTTTTGAATTGAAGATGGTATGATGCCAAATAAGTGTAAAAATTTTGATTCAGAAAGTTTTAATTTTATTATATCCGTGTGTTTCTACTTCCTCAACAGAACTGTGCAAAAATAATGTTCTTATGAAAATACTAAAACTGATTAAAAAGAAAGCAAGCCTCTAAAACTCTTGACTCATCTGTTAATCATTTCTGAATGTTGCTGAGATACTTCTGTGAGATCAAAGTTTTGAATTATGGACGGCAGTCTTTGCCTTCCCCTCTTGTCTTTGCGTTTAACTTCTCAATTTTCTGCTGAGCTACACAATGTTGGTGGAAAGGTGGTGGACACCACTTGTTTCCAAATGTATGCAATGGAAAGCAGAGGCCATATTCTTATTTCCTTTGGACACTGTCAGCTCTCAATGAGCGAAGTTCACCACTTGAGAGTACCTCTTTGAGAATGCAAACATAGTCTTTTCAGGTAAAGGATTGCCATTTTGCCAAATTTAGTGTTTGCAGTAAAACCACAGCATTTGCTTGCTGGAGTTTCTCTGCTTTTTAGGGAAATAGAAGGAATAACAGAACTTAAATATCATTGTGTTATTTTTTGATTAGCAAACCTGGAAACATGTTTCAAAACCATTAGTTTAATATGGTGTATGTTTAGCAGAACCCCTGCTTGTACAGCAATGCTCAAATGCTTCTGGTAAAAAGGGGTTTGTGGGTTTATTTGGTTGTTGGGGTTTTTTTTGCTGTTGTTGTTTTTGTTGGGTTTTTTTGTTGGGTTTTTTTTTTTTTTTTAATTTGAGTTATAAATCTCAAACCATAATGTCAAGGCTTTCTGTGTGGGATCTTTTTCTTTAGTATTGTTACACTTGCCTCCTGTGGAGGGCACATTAAAGCATCTTAATGAATGTCTTTGTTTTCCAGAAGAATGGAAGGCATATACCAGTCCTCCTCTTGCCAATCTTTTGATGTACCTTGAAGCTGTAGTGTTTAGACTAAATTTGATGGAGTCCTGTCTATTGTATTAAGTTGCATTAAAGTGTTTTGCAGTGGATTGCTACTCCTCAAATAGGCCAGATCAAGAAATTTACTGCCAATTAAGCACAGGATGTTTGAGATTTTTAGTGATGTTCTCTGGATGACCTGGGTTTTTTTTATGATCATCTTGACTTTTTAATTAAACTACAATTTTAATTGAGTTGGTTCAGTTAATGAAGCACTGACCTTTCACCCCTACTTCTGGATCTGTGCCAGAATTTTCAGCAAAATGGGTTTTTAAGGCCTTTGCTTTTTGTGTAGCAATATGTCTATGTTTGTGATGAATTAACATTGAAAGGATGGTCTCTCAGTGATAGTTCAAAATGGAAACATTTGTGATTTACTTCTTGGGACAGATGCACCTGCATTGCAATGCTTAGTTACCTCTCAGTATAAATTTGCACTTGTGTGTGGCTTTCCTTTCCTCCTTGGATGTCAAGTGCTTCTTTACTCATAATGTGGATCATGCAGCTGTCTGATCAGCTGCTACCATATTTGTCATTCTTAGTAGTTTAATTTATTGGTGTATATTTTGGTTCTGCAACAATATTCAGGCATAGAAGAAAAACAACACTCTTATAAAAACAGGGGTTCAGCTAAATGAAATTTATTAAAATTTTAGGATTTAAGTGGACTTACTGTTTCATCAGGGAGGAGTTGCTCATTGATTTACTGGGACTTTGCCGTTACTTCTGAGGAAATCTCATACAAATTTAAACAGAAGTATTATAAGAAAAAAGTTAGAGAGTAGGCATTGATGGAACTATGGGAAAGTTGTGGAGAATAGCTGAGGAAAAAAAATGGAAAGAAGTCATGTTAAGAAAAGGTCGGGGAGTGTGAAACATGTCTGTGTGTATGTGCTTTCATGTATTTTGGCTTCTATTTGGAATGAGTTACCAAAGCATTTTCAATATTTTTGTCACAATGAGGATAGTAAGGCATCATAGTAAAACATGAAGGAACTGAGAGGGATGAGATTATTTTTAAGAAATACAGGGATTCTCATCTTATCTTTATAAAGTATCTAAAATAGCTTTTATGTGAAAAGGAAGATGAAAAAGGGAGGTAGACTCTATAATTCTCATTATATTTTCTTCCTGTGTCCATTTTATGGGAAGTAGCTTATTTTGCAAGATACATGGCTCATCTGTGTTTGTTAAAATGCAGCATGCCAAGTATGTGAGGAAGAGTTTTGAACTGGACACTGTTGTTCACAGTACACAGTAATGACAAATTTGTTGCTTATTATGACAGCTGTTTACTAACTTATGAACAGTGTTGCATATTCTTACATACCAGTAGATTACATTCTTCATATTCTATACAGGTAAACATATGTTTGATTTATATTAATATGTACACAGCTTTCCACTTCACAGCATTCTAATACATACTCTTCTAAGAGAAGATGAACATTTTTTTTTTTTTTTTTTGCAATAGTCTCTAGATTAGAAGCCAGCTTCACTGCTGCCCAGGTTGTATGGCATTATTTTGAGTTTAAGCTGTCTAATGATGCTTGCAGTAGTGAGAATTCTGTGTTAAGATTCCTCAAATTCTTGATATCACCTCAGGATACTAATAGGAAAACTAGTTCCAAGATCTTCCTGTTTCCTGTATGAACAGTGCATGCAGTTGAACTGATTTTTGTATTTTCTTGCCCCTAATTATTCCAGAGAAGTGGAAGAATTCTACCTGTGTTTTCACTTGTTATGATAACTGATTCTTCATATTTATATTTTTTTTTTAGTACTTAGGGGCTTTGTATCTGAGGATCTGTTGTATTAAACGTTGTACCCAGTTTAGAAAACATTCTCGGTTCTGAAGTCATTGCAATGAAAGGCTCATCATGCAAATAGATTTAGAAAAAACAGTCAAAAAGAAACAACCATTCCTTTCCTCCAGCCACTTCCTTCCTCACTGTTACAAAATTACAAATAGTCTTCTGAACAGCACAGGTTTTTTTGTATTTCCCATCCTCAGTTTTTCCCTAGGCAAACTTTATTATGTGGTTTCATGCACTGTATTTTTAAGGACAAGTCATCTACCCATTCCAAAATTTTTTTAGTATGTCTGTCATCATATTACTTGGTTTGCTGCTCCTGTGAATTAATTTATTCTGTCATCTTTTTCACTGCTGCTGGTTTCAAAAGTTTATTTGCTGTAGGCATGAGACTCCCCCCCACAATATGGTGTACAACAAAGCATCCATTCTTTTGTTTCTGGTACCTTGTTAATAAGTCTTTTGCAGTGCATTAGCAAAGCAACTCTAGCAAGTGTAATAAGCTGCAAAAAATTATACCACTAAATGGCACCAGTAGATGGCACTCTCTGTATTAAGTGATTGCCAGCGTGTACGTCACACAAACATGCATACATACACAGTAAGGTAACTTAGGTGTTGTTAGGGACTAAACTAGTGGTAATAACATTGTGGCCTTTCCCTGGTTCCATCTGGATGTGTTTTGTTAGTAGGGCAGTATTATGCAGTAGTTTGCCTTTAATTTGTCAAATTTGTCATGAGGATGACAAAAAAAGCTGAGTGCTTCCTCTAAGGAAGGACCAAGTTGAACTTGACTTCTGCAGCCAAATTAATGGTTATAAAATAATGCTGTTACAGAGCAAGCATGAGCAGGCCATTCACTGGAGTCGGTAATGAGAAATAGAACCTGGGAATTAGCTGTTGTGCATTATACTTTCACTTAAGCTGTTCTATGTTACAAAATCTTCCATTCTTAGTTGAAGCTAAGAGCAATCATTAAATAAATATGCCTCATAAAAATGGAAGCAAACAGTCTACCAGGTATCCTGCTGCTAATGGTTGCCTGTTCTGGAGGCTTTTTCGGACACGCAAAAGATTCTGGAAGAGTACAGGCTAGTGATCCCTTTTATGATATTATTTTGTTTATGTTTGGAGACTTTTAGATTATTCTTATAATTTGTGATTGATCGGAGCACTGAAGCACTTGGAACTTAATGTAATTTTAGAAATTTTATTTTTATGCAATGCAATTATTAATGTTCTCATCACTCATGAAAATTTTAATCCAATTTTAAATACCACATAGGCTCATATCCTGTGGACAGGATTGGAAATGCAGATTTTGATGGCATTTTTAAGTTAACAAGCCATCAAAGTTGCATCCAGGAAACCTAAGTGTTATACTTGACTTGTGAGCAAAGGTATAATTACAAAACATATTAGCTTTCTAAGTAGGAAAACCTGATTTTAAAATGTTTCCCAGATACAAGGGGAAAGTATAGGAGATACTGCTTCTCAATTCTATGTTTAAAATTCTGTTTGTGAAACTAAATATACAGAGGGCTTTGTTTTAAACTTGATATCTCCGTTTAATAACGATGTTAACTAAAGAACAGCAAACATACCTGAGTGAATGTAATTGTCACAGTTAAACTGGTGGCTTTCCCATTTTTTATTCAAGAAATAAAGGATCAGAATTGTTTGCTCCACCCTAGCTAGCTTCTGAGTAGTTTTCAGTCCACCATATTATACAAGGAAGTTAAAATTTCTAATAGTGGCAGTGACTGTAAAATTGTGTTTTGCTCACCTAGTCTACATCTCTTTACACATATGCATATGCACACTCTTAGACTAGATCTCAGGAGCAGAAGGAAACAGCTATCTGAAGGGCACTTCATTTTAGAGTGATTTTTCAGTTACGTGTAGTAGCATAAATTGAAAAACTATTCCAGTTGTAGTTAGAATAGGTTAAATGCCAACACCTCACCCCCTGTATTGCTGAAAGGACATACAGAAGATTCAGATATGCTATTTCGTCAAAAGCAATGGTATTAAAACCCAGAAAAGTCAGAAGGCAGCTTTCCTCTTTGTAATTATTTGAGATAAATTAATTGATATTTTAAAACAATTTTCAGTTAATTCAACCCATGGAAGCTGGGTGACTTGTTACTTCAGACATGTATGCAAGAGCTATACACACGTATATAGTGTAAAATGAAATATAAAAATGAGATGGTTTAGGCAATGCATAAGGAAAGTGCAAATAGTAAATTCTGTAAACCAGTTTGTAAACAGGACTGAAAAAACCTCAGTCTTAGAAACTTAAGGGCTGACTCACAAGTGAGAGAGAGATCACAGTGTGATCAGGATTTGGGACAAATGGTGAGACACATGCTAGCTGCTCTAGACCTAACTTCTGGTGCCTTGTATTTCTTCAGCAGCAATTTCACAATTAGAGTTTTGTCAAAAGCAAACAACAAAGCTTGCATAAGTCAAAGCTAAGGCATGGGGAGATGGAGTGCTCATTTTGTGCCAGCCAGTTAGCAAATCAAATCTGATGGAGGGGGTGGGAAATAATCTAAACTTGAACTCTCCGTTCAAGATCTAAAAAATATTTGATGGGGCTTTATAACTTTCGCCATGAGCTGGGGCAGTGGGCAAAAAAAAAAAAAAAAGACTTCCAGTTCAGAAAAGTAATACTGAAAGTGCAGAATTCCATGACTCTTTCCTGAAGGCTGGCTGTTCTGAAGAACGCCTGAGCGGTACATTCGTTAAGCATGTACAAAACCAACTCAAACCAAAACCACTGAAAGATTACTGGATTAAATATTTAAAAAGAGAATATCTGATAATGACACACAAGGAGAGACATTTCTGATTGGTGCCAGATATTACGCTTGTTTATAATGTCAGAACTTAATAATTGCTCTTAGAAAACAAATGTTTTCAAGTTCAACCCTCTCCGTAGGGAAAACTCTTTTTAAAGTTTCCTTGGCTGTCATTTGGGCTGGGTACAGCAGTCAATTTGTCTCACCAGAATGCAGCAACATGTTTTTAAAAATCAAAAAGGTCTGTGAATCTGAAAGAAAGAAAGGAAAAAAAAAATAAAAATACCCAAACCCAACAATAAAAGAATACGATTAGAAGCTCCAAGCCATTTTTGGAAGAAACAGAACTTCTGAGTGAAATGAAACAAGCAAAACCACCTTTGCATAGGAGTAACATACCTGTGGAGAGGTATATAACAAGATAGTTTGTACTGAGGAAGAGTATCATGTATGTGGAGGGACTGTATAAAAAAATCTTCAGAGTGCAGTTTATGTGCTTAATGAAGCTGCCTGAACCATCCTTATGAGTATAGCATTGTGCAAAACTCTTTAATAAGCATTCTGTGCAGTTCATGAAAGAAGTTTGATAAGCAGAAGGGATTAATTTAAAAAAACAAACAACCTCCATTCTTGTGACCATCTCTGCAAAAAAACAAAGAAGGTATCACTGCAGTCATGTCAGTTGAAACAGGAAAATGCTGCTGTTTGTATCATGGGCCTAACAAAAGCAAGAATAAGAACTCCTACTCTTTCACTGGCCCCAGTTAATGCAGTAAAATGTTCGTTTGGGTTTTCTTTGTGTGGAAGTCGAGCTTCAGCTAAATGATAATAAAACAGTTGTGGCCATTCAGGAAAAAGGGCTGAGGATAAATTTAGTAATCAAGCACTTTTCAGCTCTAATTATAGAGTTTGCAAAGGTAAATTCAGACCTTGAATTTATGTTCAGAAACAGAATTGCTGTTTACTGGAAAATCCAGTAAGCATTTGGAAAAACCTCAGTGAGGCAAAACTTAGGTGTTGACCAACTATTCTGATTTGTGTAAGATCTGAGAGTATTAAAGGCAGAGGCTAATTGAAAAGACTTATTAGTGGCACCTTATGAGGCTGAGTATTGAGGTCATCACATGACAGAGGAAGTTGGGTGTAGATAAAAGGACAGTGACACACTTGGTGTGAGAGGGAAAGAAAGCCAGGATCTGCAGGTGATGGGAAGGCAGGTGCAGCTGTTGCTTTACACAGAAATGGCGCAGTTGCACAAGAGCAGAGCAAGTCCAGTGACCATCACCAGGGTCAGCCATGAGTCCAGTGATCACCAGACCAAGCTCTCAGAAATGAAAAAGGAAAGCCTTGTTTGCCTGTGCTTAAATCCCACGTGAAGCCAGAAGGACCCAGCTTCTTACCACTCTTGCTCACACAGCACTGTATGACAGCTGGCTTTGAGCATCAGGCAGCCAAACCCCTAGGGAGGAGGGACAAGGAAGATACAACTAGATGCCTCCCCTGCTTGTGCAAGTTTTCATAAGCCTTCTGTATTTGACTCTTGCCAGAGACAGGATGCCAGCTAGATAGAAAGCTATTTTTATGGTATTTCTGTTCCTGTGTAATTAAACTTGTCTCGTTTCAAACATACCATGTGTAGTAATTGCTAGAGGTAGCATTAGGGAATGTAATTTAAGAGTACAAAAATGTAATTTAAGAACACTAGTTCAGAGGGTCAGAACAACATAGTTCTGACTATTGCTGTCAGTTTCAGAGGACAAAGGGAGGGTATTGCAATACTCTGGTCGTTTCTTTAAGACTTGTCATGGTGGTTCCTTTAAGGCACTGGAAAATATATTAAAAGAGGAAAATAAAGCTTATTCACAGATTTAAGAATTCTCAGTTTTGACAGAGATCATAGAATCATAGAATGGTTTGAGTTGGAAGGCACCTAGATCATCTAGTTCCAAATGTTTTAGACTGGTCTTAAATGAATATGACATGATACAAAGAAATCTATTAAAGCTTATTTCAGAAGTTGAAATTGCAGGCCAAGTCAAGTGACACTCCACTAAAGCTGGGTAGGCATAGATTTACTTACTTTTTAGAAAAATTAAAGTACTTTGTTTATTGCTCTATTTCCCAGAGATAACCTCCTTACACAATACTATATTTAATAAAGTGATTCTTTCCCTATTGACTTATTGTTAATAGCCATAGCATATTCAGTATATGTATGGTGCTTGAATTACTCTTCTATATAGTATATTAGTAGGCCACAAATAAGTAGCTGTTTTTGAGGTATGCCATGCTAGTGAATTTTTTTTTCTGCTTTGTTTTCTACTTGAGATTTCTTTCAGTAATACTTGTGCCTTGAGTTCTTTATGAGTGATACAATATGAGGTTTCTGCAGATGTAAATTAGAAGACCTAGGAATACAGTTTCTAAAACTTTGTATGGAGAGTCCTAGGAAGGCTTAGGCAGCTAAGCTAATTTTCCTGTATCTTTCAGTTGCTGCTTGTATACAAGAGATACTTGGACAATCTGTACACTGTGAGAACAGCTCTACAGATGACAATAGAAAGGACTTTTATTGGAGAGTGGGACAGATTATTATGTGTGAATTTTTTCTGCCCAAGGGTCACAGTGTTTTTCTCCCAGATGGCCAAAGTGAAGTTTGTTGATTTCATGTTTGAAACACAAAGGTGAGTGCATTAGTTAGAGATGAAGAATAAACTGATGCTAGGATGTTGTAATCTAATATAAACTGGCTGGAACTGGAAGTATTCTGGCAGACGCAAGGAGCATCTTGTGGTGTGGAAAGTGTGTGACAGTAAAGTGCTTTATCTGCTCTTCAGATACTTTCCAAACCCCTCAAAGGTGAAACCCCAGAGAACGTTCTCTATCCAAACACTCTCTACTTGGTCTAATTGGAAAGTAAGAGGTCACACAGGGACTCTAGATGACTTGATTCCATCTGATTAGTGGGGTAATTTTTAGCCATTACAGGCTACTGCAATAAATAAGATAGAGATTGACTAATTTGTTTTGTAATGCAACATTTTTTTTTCTGCCACATAGACAGAACGTCAAAGTCTAATCTCCAATTCCTTTGTGAATACTTTCTTGCTGTAGAGTACCAGTGCTCCATAATAACTCATGCCTGTGATCAGGTGTTTGGCTTTCCTTAGCTTTCCTTAGTCTTCCTCCTGTCAGTGGGTATATCAGGAGGTTTATTCTCTTCCATCAAGGCAACTTGCTATGCAAAAGTGCCTTAGCAGGTCAGGTTCACACACATCATACATTTTGATCATCATGATTCTTCAGGTAAACAATGAAAAATATATGCTACTTTGATACCTTCGGTTGAAGTAATAGGGGGACTCAAGGATTGACTTGGTCTCCATTATAGAGGGATTCCATTGACTTGATTCTTTCATGATTACTTTCCCACTAGGAAAGACTTAACTCTGTACTGTCAGACTAGAATCTCACCTGAAAGTTTGAGTCAGATGCCTTTATTCCTTACACAAGACTTCACACTGGGGTCCTTTAAGTGTGAAATGAACAATTGGTTTCTCGATGTCTAATCCACTCAGCTTTTCTGCATTCAGAAATATCATTCCTTCTGTGATGGTGAGTCCTTTAACATCTGTCAAGGAGTCGGTTTCACTATTTGCCCCTTTGGTCTGGATGATTGTTATAGTGACCTAGCTTTGGGCAGGGAGAAAATTTCACAGTTGCTGAATAATTTTAATGTTTTTGTTCTCCTGTCAAGAGAAGTTTGCCTATTAATGTTCAAGAGTTCAAGGCTGTTTGTAATCCCTGTCTGCTGATCATCCTAGCCACATGATAGCGGGTAACATTTTTAAGCATTTTGCCTACATAAAAAGAATGATAAAACGTAATCTTTGCTGAGCTGGGCAGTAGTTCATACAGTGTATCATCAAACCCATTTGTCTGTAATTTCTCCTTGATTTTATGAAGGTATCTTTATGACACCAGATTATGAGCTAGAGAGTCAGCATCTGGGTTTCCTGAGGTGAACCATTTTGCCTCAGTAATGAACAAGAGATCCATATGTCCACAACTTGTCTACATCTTGTTTTTTTTACTGCTTCTGTCCTCATCTGTTGGTCAGAGAATAATGTACCTTATCCCCCACGCCCCCTTTTTTCCCCCAGGATCAGTGGTGGTTTAGTGTTTGCATATCTTGGTCTCTTTGGGCCCAGCTATAGTTCCTGTCTGTGTGTTTGACTCAGATTCACTTGGCTGTGTTCTTCTCCAAAATTCATGTTCAATATTTCTTCACATTTAGGTTTTTTTAAAAAAAAGAAACACTTATGTTATTCTCCCCATTTGTTTTATTTCAGTTGCTGAAATAAGCATGGTATGGTGCTTATATGAAGAAAATGTCCAAAAAGTTGGTGAGATCTGTTAGAATATGCTTTAGGAATGGAAAAGTATTCAGGGGATCCAGGCACACTCCACCAGAAGTTAGGCCTCATTCCAGTATGTGTGGGATGATTACTTGAAGTTCTGTTCATACCTTCACCAAACAATAAGTCATCTTGGAGGGTCCCTGAAACAATATGGCCCTTGGCAGAATGTCTCTCTCTAAAGCAACTCGAAGATTCTCTACTAAACTGAAGTTTCCCACAGTATGAATTTGCATACAGGGAAGTACTCAAATGCAAGAGAAGATTTTCTCTTCACAAGCTGAAGAGCTGTTGTCTGTTAAACATTTACTAACTTCCTTACCAACTTCTTTCTGGTAGGAATTTCATATGTTAGGGTGTATACTACCCTTTCGAGGTCACACATCTACCACAAGGTAAGGCAGGTTATGATATGCTCTTTTTGCAAAACATTCCTTTTTCCTTGAATGCCCTTTTGATGGAATAGATATCTGCAAGCCAGCACATCTCAAAGAACTGCAACTGCACGGTATTCTGTATTTTTTTGAAGAAAAGGAATTACATTAATGGAGAGTGTGACCATCATAAAAGAACATTTTTTGGTTTGTTTTTACTATTGGTGCTTATAAGCTTGGTTTAATACAAATCAGGGCATTGTGATTTAAGGACAGTGTTCCATCTCTTCATTCTCTCTCTAACATTACTGACTTTAATACAGATGCATTAATTTATACATGACATAGGTTGTACATTGGAATTATAATAGTCTATTCTTAGGTGAAGAGTTTTGATTTTATTTTGTGGCCAATATACTTGTAATCTTTTTATAAAACTCACTGCATACTATTTTTATTTATGTGCATGCTTTGTCAGGTAGGTAATCTAGGGCCAAATTTACATTTCCAAGGTTGAAAAAATAACTGTGGACCTTAACAGGAGACCTGTGGGACTAATTATTTGCAAGAACACCTCAGAAAATGTTATTAGGAAAGAACATGATATATTAAGACTAATCCAAATATAATCTAACAAGCTTTTTTTTAAAAAAAAAAAAAATTTGTCAAGTATTATCTTCTCTTTATAAAAGCAAGTCTACAAGCACACATTTTTCTAGGAGATGGGAATCTAAGGTAACATGAAGAAGATATTTAGTGCACAAATCATAGTGAACCTCAAGATCTGTTCTTTAGTCTGCTTTATTAAGTTAGGAGGAGCCACAATCATTTGTCATTTGTCATTCCACAGGGACAAATGGGCCCCAAGATCATTTGAAGCAGAGAAAGATTAAAATAAAGTTGCATTTATGATAAATTATGTCTCTATGAGATAAGAATACTGTATTAATGACATATATGGGTAATATGTCTGTTAAGACTTATGAATTGCTAGAGGTCATACTGAGAAACATGTTTTTTCCTTCTTACCTAGACAGTTTTGAAAAAGGGAGATTTAGACCTGAACTGAGATATTTGAGCTAAAGTTATCAACATACTTCACCTGCTATTTATTATTGAGAAAGAGGAGAAAGAATCCATGCCATAGAGCATAGGTTTTAGCATGGTTTTATTACAAATACAACATTTGAAACTTTGTTTTTGTTTTTACCCCCTTCTAAGGGGAGAAAACTGATTTTAGTAGTATTCAGATCAAGATGAATAACTAATTCCTTTAAACTGTTTCTTATCTTTGTAATAGTATCACTATAATATTTTACCATTGGTAAAATACAAAATAATTAGAAGGGAATGCCAGTTTAAGAGGGAGGGGGAGGCGTGGTCCAGGGGATCTGGTTTTCCCTAGCAGTTGTGGGAAGAGAGAGGTCTGTGTTCCAGGGGGCATGCATCCAAGAGAGAAATGGAAAATGTTAAGTCTCCTGGAGGCCAAAGTAGTTCAAAGTTACTTAATCACTTTCTGAGACTCACTTCTGTGGTTTTAGGGATCTTATGGCTTTTTTGGTATGTTTGGAAAAGAGGAGTTGTCATTCCTCCTCTAACCTGTGCAAATAATCATCAGGAACTTTGATCACTGCAAAGACTGTAGTGTATTTCTTTAGATGAAAGACATCTGATGGTGATTAAAGTATGTATCTTGTTTATACTTTTCCTATTAATTTTTGCTGTATTTTTCCCTGGTCCTTCGAGAGTCTTTGTGGCACTTTTCCTCAGTCACTATATTTGGAATGTGCCCTTGCCTCTAATCAAAGGTTTATATCAAAGAGGGTCTAAAGACATTTCCTCAGGAAGTGGTCTGGAGTGGGTGGAGACGAATGGGCTTTTACGCAGTCCTTGATTTTTTTCATTCAGCCTTGCTTTTGGTACATCCTTCTTCCCTCCTTTGCTAGGTGGTGGCACACTGGTTAGTGTAACACTTCATATTTATAGCCAGTAGACAATCTGTGCTTTTCACAGGAGCATCTGTGCAGCCAGCTCTTGGCAAAATTGTTGAAATGGTGCAGACTGCCTCATAAATTTGGTAGGGAAGAGTGCAGTAACAGCTATGTGTTGTGCTTCCAACAACAGCGTTGTACTACTTAATTTTGTGTGATAGAGCAGCAAACAACATCAGGAGAATGCATGGAATATAAGTTTTGAACTTTTTTACTACTTACTGAAGAGATCAGAATTTGAAATAAAATTTTCTGCTAAGAGAACTGCTACTTATTTTGATGTTTAGGACTTGTTTTCAAAGTTACTGTGAAATATTAAACATTCTTAAAGAGAAATATTAAACATTCTTAAAGAGAAAGGGAGTTGTAATGCATTTAAATCATAGGGTCATCAGAAATGTTCAATGTGTGTAATTGCTTAACAAAGTGACAGATGGAATTGTAATATTTTAGTGCTCTCTAGATACATGCCTAATCCGCAATTCACTAGTTAATAGGTTTTGTGCTTTAAAGCTCTAAAGCAATGACTTAGGTCATTATAAAGATGTGGGGTAAAAGGGTGGTGTGGGAGGCTATATCTTTTGATAAGTAGGTTAAAGTGAATGTTTCAGTGGCAGATCTCCTTTCACTATAGCACTGGCTATACTGTAAGGCAAAATGTTTTCATAAACTTAAAAGAGAAGTATTTAAAGTATCCAGTTTTCAAGCCATTTGTGCACATTAAAAATAACTTGCTATTCATGTTCAATGGTTTTCTTGTTGGACAATGTAAGGGGACTTTCCGCAACAGATGCAATAGATTATAAGAAGACTGCAAGTATAATAATTACAGCATGGAGCAGACTTTGCTGGCAGATACAAGAATGAAGCACTCTCTTTAATCATAGTGCTTCCCATAGTGTGGGTGGCCACGGGCTGCAGACATTTCAGTCAATCCCTTCTCCATGCAGCAGTGGTTGTAAAACAGAGCTGAAGTAAACAGCATTCCACAGACTTTTAGGGGCTTTTAATTTTGAGAAAGTATAGCTTCCCTTCACCCCTCCTTTGGGCTGCTTGCTTCTGTCAGCCATAGCCATACAGGTCATGCTTCCTTCCAAATCAGTTCTGCTTGATATAAATACTCTATAATGTAATATAGAGAAACTCTTCAAAAAGTTGTTTGTTTTTTTTCCTTAAAAATGTATGCTACCTTAAAACCTGAATGTTTTGTTGGTTTTTCGCAATAAGAAGTAAACTCTGCACTTATAATAAGTGCTTTATATTATTTAACCCTTTCTTAAAAGCCTTTCTTCTTCATTGTTTTCATTCTCCATTTTTTTTGCTTTGATGCTCAGTTGTTGTTTTACTGTTTCTCTAAAATGTTTTACTGTCGCTCTAGCCGTTAGCACAGCACTTTTCCTCCAACCAAAATGAGAAGG
>VXBL01008487.1:230229-243128 GCA_013400195.1 Aramus guarauna | reverse complement strand
TTTTTTTTTTTAACCTGGCAGCCAGTTTACTGCTTTCAAAACTGATTTCACCTCCTTAATGTTTGACCTATACTCGTCTGGAATCTCGAGATTCATGAAGTAGATTTAAATGGCTAAACTTGGTGTCATCCCAATACTTCCACAGCATTTACAAGCCTTTTTGGAGTATGTAAATCAGCTGCAGTTGAGGACAGACACACTAATTCTAGATATAATTGTACGGGCATGAAAAGATACATTTTGATAGATGAGTTTTTACATTGTACTTAAGCATATGTGGAATTAAGTATGTAAATGAAAGTATGTAAATGAAAGAAGCATCTTAACTTTCACTAGGTAACTGATAGTTAAAAGTCAGTTTTCCTTTGAATCAAAACAGAATGCACAAGACTGTTAAATGAGATATATGCATACTTTTAGATCTGACATTATTAGAGTCCAATGACTTAATGAACTCCTAATGTGATATCGGACCTTTTAACTTCTAAATTACTGGTTAAAATTCAGTTTTGAGAACCAAGTCTGCTTGCTTTGCAATGTGTCCCAAGGGAGTAATGAGCGATAAAGGCACTTTTCTCAGTCCTTTGTGCAATTTGTTTGTGGCCCAGGTACCAACCTGGAGAGGGAAACGGGGTCCTCAGAGCTGCTGGCCCTCTTTATTCTTGGCCCTAGTGTGTATGTCCTGTGCATACAGAAAAGATGTGAGCCAGCGATGGAGTGATTTCAGAACCATTGTTTAACATTTTTTGTTCAGCTGCACCAGCTGTTGAACTGTGTGTGGCTATGCTGGGTAGAGACCCAGGGAAACCCACTTCTCCCAGTAGTACTTGCTTAAGATTTGACATATCTGCCTCTTAAACTTGCTAATATACACTTCTGTCTCTTGTAGGTTAAAAAGCAAGATTCTTAGGTATGGTTAGAGTGGGTTGCTTCTGTGGGAGGGGGAAGATTGCAGTGAAAATTGGCATTGACTGAGAATCAAAGATAAGTAGTTAATACACTGGTAGTGTATATTGAAGAACTCTTATGGAAAATGTTCTAAAAAAATTTTATTCCAAAAGGACAGGAGAGTGGCTTAAGCTGTTGAGGGATATTCATACAACAAGACACTTGGGCTGGCTCTTTTTAAGGTAGTGAGAAGACATTTAAAAATGAAGATGGGTTTTCATACACAGCACAGAATCAATTTCTGATGCTTATTCTCCCAAAGTTTTACTGAGTTCACTGACAGTACTTTGTTGTTGTTGTTGTTCTTTCAGTTTTTGGAAAGTCATCCAGAGGAAGTTCTTGGTTGTTTCTAACCTATTGAAGATGATACATCCAAATTGTTAGTTAGCCTTCTCACTAACCCCTTTGTGAATCATCTTTCTCAGCTGGTTTGGACCTTCTCTAGTCATCTACAGATAATTGCATTGGTAGGATGTAAGAGAATTTGCAACATTTACAAATTTGCAAGTATTACTATATTCTTCTGGTTAAAAATTGTATGATAATATCAGTGGGCTGGGGGAAAACAGACCTCTCTTCTTTTTCAAATAGATAATTCTTTATCAGTGCTAAGCTAACATGAATATAAATAATTTCTTGCCTTCTGGGCCAAAATAAACAAAAGCTAAGTATCTCAAAGAACAAAATGAGAAACTAAGGATTCTGCTTTCCTGCAAGGCTGCTTGAGCTTTAACAGCAAGTGTCACAATTTGCTAGCCAGCTGAGATTTCTCAGAGCACTTTAGTAGTGCCAGGTGGCTCTAGTAAAGAATAATGATTTGTTACTGACAAACAAAAAAAGGTCTCTATTTGAAGAAATTGTACTGGCATTAGATATTTTTGCTCAAACTAGTGTAATTAGTGACCAGCAGTTGTTGCATCTCCATTATAGGCGTATTTTGTGCTTTTTTGCTAAAAAGTTTAGTGAACATTTTTCTTCCCTATAAAGTTTTAACAGCTTGATACTTATCGAGTCCAAAACCAAGCGATTAAAAGTAATTTCTCCTGAATTTCATCCTAGATTAGGTGATCTTTGGGTATTTGCAATGTGTACCTATTGGAAGTATAAAAATCTGACATTGGGCACATACATTTATTGAAAAAAGCATATGTTTGGGGTTATCTTTTTTCTACAAATTACTGAACTCAGATTTAAACTTAAAGTGAAACAATTTTATGATGCATTCACTCTTTCTGAACTTAAATTTATTCATCCCTCTTTTCCACTTTTTTTTTGTGGATATAAGGAATTCTGTGGAAAGCTTGCATTTTGGCTTTTGAAAATTGTGGAGGGAAGAGGGAAATTAATTCTAAATCTCTGGCTAGTTAAACCAGAGGGCTTTGAAAAAAAAAAAAAAAAAAGAAAAGAAAGATTTATGGTTGACTCTGGTAAAGCTATTGAATTTCCTTTTGTAAGTTAGTGTAAATGTGTGTTTTATTTCAGCAGCAAAAGTCTCCCCTTTTTTAATACAAAGAGCAATAGCACATTCTAGGTGGGTGTTTCTTAAAGAGAGAGGAGAAAGAAAAGAGGAGATTTGAAACTGCTTTTCCGGTCTGAGGCCAAGAGTAGGCTCAAAGCTTGCCAGCCCCACAATTCTTTAGCTTCTTTCTTATGATTTCCAAGGGTTTTGTTAGTGATTTGCAGATGGAGCTTAGGCTTTGGAACTCATCCATTAAAAATTTGTGTGGTCTTAGCCACACAGTAGTAGTGCAACATGTTTTTCCTATAGTAGTTTCACAGAAGTTATCTGACCTTGAATTGGTGAGGGAACAATTCAGCTTCCCCCCAACCCCCTTCCCACAATTTTCTTTGCCACATATTGTTTGGAAATTAGGGTCAGGTTCATTTTGAATTATATAGAAGTGTGTATCATTTTCTTCCATTTTAAGGAACAGAGGTAAACTATGAGCCTAGTCTTTTTGATAAGCTATGTGTATCAGCAAGATTAATGCAATTCATAGCACACATTAATTTCTAAAGAAAAAACGTATCTGAGTAGGTTTTTGAGATATTTTTTCAGTTAAGTTTTTCTAGTAGGTTTTCATGGTCCTTTGGTGTATTTTGCCATTGTTACTTTTTTTTAAAAAAGCAAATTGCAATTATGGTTGTTGAAGCAAAGTTAAGGAAATTGGCCTATTGTAAGAACACTTGAGCAGTTTTACTGCAAACACTGAAGGTGAGCCAGCTTCCATGCTTCAAGGACAGAACAGGCTGAAGGTTTCTGTTGTATCAGGTAGGGTGTGGAGAACTTCATACAATCCATGTTTTCCTGTCTGGCAATATGTGAAAAGCAAGGAAGTCTGTTCATCTGGCAAAGTTAATTTTGTGACAGAATAATATTCTTCCTGGATATTTTTTTTTAACTCCTATGTAATATTAACTCAGTCTAGTCATTTATCTGTAGATTTTTTTGTAACTTGATCACATGCTTAAATGGCAAGCCTCTTGTCTCTGTAGAAGTGTTTACCAGAATAATTTGTTTACAATCAACTAGTCTTTCATGGTTATCAGTGGAGGTTTAGATGTGGGTAGATGTCAGATTATCATTCCAAGTGAATAAGGGGAAAATTAGAAGCTCCAATAAATCCTAAATGTGTACTTGTGGCTAACAATTTTATTTAGTGTTCTGGTATAGAATTTAGCTAATGAAAACCATCCCATAAATGCATGTATCCATAAACTGTGCTGAAACAAAAAAACTTCCTGACAGTAAATGTCAGAAAGAAATACAGGAAGAAACCCCTCCCCATCCTATACTTAGGCACTTTGGCCCTGATCCAGTAAACTGCTGAAGTATATTCTAAGCTTTCTTAAAGTTAAGTTGAAACTGAAGTTATTTCTTTGTGCAATACCTCTGAGTGTTTACTGGAATAGACTTAATTTGGTAAAGTGGGAGGTTGTGTTGACTAGCTAATCACTGAAATGTGTGTGCATAATATAACATTTTGTCTATTTGAAATCTGTTTTAACCAATTTTAATTTTGAAGCAGAAATTGGAGATTTTGATTAGGTTATTGATGGTAAGTAAAGACATTCTTTTTTACTACCTTATACCTTATAAAATACACTTTCACATACTGATAATAATTAAAATTGTTAACAAAATGCCATATAATCTCCACTAATTTATACACTGAGATTTTTATAAAATGTTGAGAAAACAAAATTGTTTACAGTAAACCAGTGCTTTGAAAGCTGCATTATGTTTAAATCTTTATGATGTTTTATTACCTTATTTTCTTTCACATTTTGGTTTTGGTTTGTGGAAAACTAATTTTCTGTCTCTTCCTGGAACTAAGGAGCAAGTGAGTGAGAGGTCTTGTAAGCAAAATTAAAAGTCACAGACTTTGTTATGGTTGGATAAGTGTGTGGAAATAATATGAATTGTGTTATGTCAGCATCCTACTCACAGAATTGGTTTCATAAACAATTGGTGTTGAGACAGTCTCTGAATAAGCATGCTGCCTTGTCACTTAGGCTTAGCCACTTAAACTTAGCCACTGTGATTCTCCAGAACCGGCTGTTTATTTCACAGTAACAAAGTTCTAAAAATACCAGACCTGTTTGTGTTTTATTGTCGATCTTCTATTCTAGAGGTTATGCAACACAATAAAGCTTGTAAGCCCCTGGGCAGGAATTTTAAGAAAATATAACTAAAAAATATCTGAAGGAATTTGGTTTGGACAGAGCTGCTGAAAACTAGCAAACAAACAAGTTAATTTACATTTTAAAAAATCAGAGCAATGTGTATACCTTGCTTCCTGAGGACTCTGTTTAAATAATTTAGGAAGTAATTTGGGATGTTAG
Organism: Aramus guarauna; assembly: GCA_013400195.1. NCBI lineage: Eukaryota > Metazoa > Chordata > Aves > Gruiformes > Aramidae > Aramus > Aramus guarauna. The sequence goes on along the minus strand of VXBL01008487.1, from coordinate 238,334 downwards.
AATCCTGCCTGTTTAGAGAAATAAGCAGTACCTATTGTATCACTTTTATTTTTTTTTAATAGTAATTGGGAATCATATTATCAAATTTATCATTAATATTGTAATTGATTACATAGTTTTGAAGTATTTTTAAAGCCAGGTTGGAAATAGAATTTGATCTCTTGTCTTCTAGACCTGTGTGAAAGCAATGGGGCATCTGACTGTGCAGAGAACACCTAAGAACAAAATTGATATATGGACTCTTGAAATCATTGCCATACAAGAAATACTCGTTCCAAAATCTGATAAAACACAAAGAGGAAATAGCACTTACTTCTAATGTTTCCTCTGAATAAGATTTAGTTTTTCTTATTATACCTGCTTTTTCTTAGCAGAGCTGAGGAAATCTGGTTCCCGTTGAAGCAGATGGAAAGGTCAGAAATAAAACTGTTACTTGACCAGATTTCAGAAATTTATCCTTGGGTATCCGTGTTGTACGAATCTCAACTAATTCACATAGATCATAATTTTCAACAAAATGTCATTAATGATCTCTTCTAAAAAAAATAATGGTGCTCTGTATTTCAAGGAGAATATACTAAAGAGAAATAGTACAGATGATAGATCCTTCTGTTGCATCTTGCTCTACCCGTCGCTTTGCCTGACTTACCGAAGTTGTCAAAAAAAGCCCAGCAGTGTCACTGGGAAGACCTAATTGGTATTAGGTTTGAGTGGCTAATCCCAGTGAAACCAACCATCTCCTCTCTCCAAAACATATTGCCCCTGTTGATTTTTCACATCTGCTTCTGAGGACATTCAGAATCATAAATACTTTGTAGAGAGTGTGTTGAGAAGTTTCCAGAAGCAAACTGGTTTATCTGGTTCCCCTGGAATGTCTTTGAAACTGTATCATAAATCCCAGGACAGTTGCTACACAAAAACAGTTACGAGCATAAAACTTGTCATGTGGTCCTGTAATAAAAATCAAGTGCTATTTCTGTGTTGATGTCTAATTTCAGAAGTAATTGTGCCTTTAATTCAGGCTTCTATATTTTTCCCCATTGGCATGAGCAGGAAGATATTTCCTATTACAGAAAGAAGGGGGAAAAGGCTTCAGATCTTTTGGAACCTTGCTTAGTAAAGGCAGTATCAGAAGACTAAAACACCTCCTCCCCCTTCTGGAGTTGTGGACACTTAGCTGAGTTGGTATCTCCCCGGTGCTGTGCTTCTTACCTTAGTGGAGGGGCAAATTCTGCTACAGGAAAATAATTTCCAGGCTTTTACAGATGCATGTGCTGCAAGAGATGGTTGTCTCTGAGAAACAAACCTCATGGAGTAACTCAGCAAATCACTTGTAGCACATGGAAATCAGCCTTCATGACTTGAAGAGGAGCATCAAAAGAGTTGGCTTACTTTTATTGAAAAGTGCTATGTAGGAAATGTTTTTCAGTTGTATAGTCCTCTTTAGCTACAGGTAGATGGTAACCAGGGAACATACTGACTTGTTTTCTCCACTTGTATTCTTTAGAAGTCTTTTAGATTCAAGTCTATTCTCATTCTCCCCACTTTCCCTGAGTGAATTAATAAGGGACAGTCTTATACCCAGTCTATAAATCAGAGGAATAAATGTTAAATTGGGTCTCCTTTGCTATAAAACTTGGTAGATATGAAGCACTGTGTTTACACTGATAAAGTAAATGATTTTATATCTTCATGCAAGTGCTCCTAGGGTTATCTGCCTGTTAAAGATATTAGGAATCTCTATGCAGCAGTGGGTGCTAAATTGATTTAGCTATAATATTACTCAGTGTAAATTGCATCAATAAAATAAAGCCACTGGCAAGGTTGTTCAAGGAAGTTGATCATTGTGAGAGCTTTATGAAAATTCATTAGCTCAAGTTTCAGGCTGAAAGGAATTATATCACAGAATTTTCATCCAAGACCGTGGGGATGGATGTATTTTCTTGCAACTACAATCAAGGTGGTTTCCTTCCTGTTTCCTACTTAATCAGTGGTGATGGAAATAAAGAAAGAAATCATTCCTGATACCACAGTCTGCCCGACTGCTGTTCATTTCCAGAATTATGACACCTTGATATTTTTCATTCTGAGTGCAGCATCTCTGCCATGGACTCATCTATTTTTCTGGCTTGTAGAATACAGCATTAGTTGGATTAGACAGTGAGTGGTAATTGACTTACTGACAGAAATAGCTGATGATTATATCGATATCAGTTTGTCTGCTTTGCTGNGGTGAGCATGGGGCACATGGTATGGAATAGCCCCTGGCCAGCCTGGCTCACCTGGCCTGGCTCCTGGTGACATTAACTCTGTCCTAGCTAGAGCCAGGACACTGGAGTAGGCTGAGATCATCAATACAGGCATGCATTTAGTATTGACAATGTTCCCATCGTGTTCTTGAATACCTTCTACTGGATTTGAAATGATTCCTTAAAAGTTATTAGTCTCAAATTACTGGCCTCTCTGACCCCAGGAATCCACAGTGTGGCTTTATAAAATACTATGTTTCTTTTTTTTCCACAGTGCTTTGGGGGGGCTTCATAATGCAATAGTGGAACCTATTACTAGTTTTGAATATTTCTATAGCATCCTGTAAGAACCTCTGTGAGAAAATCTGAAACCTTCTAGATTTCTCTATAGTATCTTCTGAAAGACTTGACTTCAAAAGTGAAAAGAGAAACTCACGTATAAGAAAATACTCTTTTACTTGGTTTCAGAGCTGGTTCTAACCAAGTTCTGCAGTATGATGTGAAATAACTACTGATAAAATCCCTTTAGATCTGAGAATTACTGGAATTTAGACATTGTGAACCTTGAAGCTTGAGGTAAAACCAACAGTTTTCACTGCCATTTAGTTAAAAATTAGCCATTCCTGGTTTACACTGTATTTTTGATAATCAAGTTAATGATGTATAGGATGAAAGAGGATGGACAAATATAATAAGAAAATAATTACCTGATGATCTTTTTGTTCTCAGTCAGTCTGTCTCTTTAGAGATTATCTCTTGGGATGGTTTGCTTGTTTTATCTTTCCATGTTCCAACAGAAAAATTGGGTTTCTTGCAACAGCTGAGAATGCCTTATCCAGCTTACCTGCTAAATGGCTGAAAAAATCATATGAAAAAAAGAATTGTCTTTAGTTAGAGGTTATCAGGTATAACCTTTATTTCTGGCCATTATACTACCCCTTCCACACTGTTTGTGTACTTAGACAGAAGTGTACTGTTACAAGAGGATTAAGTGATAGGGCAGCTGAAAGCATCTTGTTTTCAAGAAACAGTTTGCTTTACACGAATCATAGAATCATGGAATGGTTTGGGTTGGAAGGGACCTCAAAGCTCATCTAGTTCCAACCCCCCAGCCATGGGCAGGGACACCTTCCACTAGACCAGGTTGCCCAAAGCCCCATCCAACCTGGCCTTGAACACTGCCAGGGAGGGGGCAGCCACGGCTTCTCTGGGAAACACATTCCAATGTCTCTGGCTCTCTGGGCTGCAAGCACACAATGTCAGCTCATGTCCAATTTTTCATCCACCGGTATCCCCCAAATCCTTCTCTGCAATGCTGCTCTTAATCCATTCATCCCCCAGTCTGCATTGAAATCATGGATTGACCTGACCCATGTGCAGGACTTTGCACTTGGCCTTGTTAAACTTTGTGAGCTTCACACAAGCCCACTCCTCAAACCTGTCCAGGTACCCCTGGATGGCATTCCTTCTCTCAAATGATTGAACTGCACCATGTAGCTTGGTGTCATCTGCAAACTTGCTGAAGGTGCATTTGATCCCACTGTCCCACTCAATCCCATCCCATTGGTGAAGATATTAAATAGTATTGGTCCCAGTACAGACCCTTGAGGGACAACACTCATTAGTGGTTTCCCCTTGGACATTGAGCTATTGACTGTAACTCTTTGGACACAGCCATCTAGCCAATTCCTTATCCATCTAACAGTCCATTTGTCAAATATAAGAGTGAATTGTCAATATTTACTTTTCTTTCAGACAGCTCTCTGCTAATGCAATAAATAGTAGTATAAAAATTATCATTTACAACCAGAACTATGTGCAGTAAATAAGCTACACTTTCTAGAGAGAAGGAGAACTTTCTGGACATATTTTGGATCAAAGAAAGCATTTAAACCTTAAAAGATAAATGCTTTAAATTGTTACCAAATTTCTTGTCTTTGTTGCATGTAGGTATGTCTCAGGCTTTGCACTGCCAATAGCATCTGTGAAATGTAATGTATAAAGATACAGAGCTGAATTCTAAATGTTTTTCACCTTTAATATATATCTTTCTTCTATATGTATCTAATACCTCCTGTCATCTTGACTATAGGATCTCCTTATTCCTGTTTCCCTTGCCCCCTTCTGGCTGTTCAGAGGCTTTGCATGTTCCAAAAAAATAACTGAAGTGACCTGTAAAATCCCAGCATGGATTAGTAAAGTGCTCAGAAAAGGAAAAACAGACAAAAAACCAACGAACCAACTAAAGAAAAAAACCTAGGAAAGTGTCTCAGTTCTTATGCAGACTCTGATGGCGTGTACTAATTTTGTCTTGTCTTTTCCCTATTGATTGGTTAACAGTGACTATTACACAAGGGTAGGGGGAAGTAATTTTGAAATTACTCTTTACATAAAGAGTGTTTGATTAGTTTTGTCATTAGCAAAATTCTGGTTTCAGAGAGTGATCGCTAGATAATATATTTTGTAGTGTTACAGGTGATTATATATATGGACTTTTAAGCTACTCCCTCATTTCGTTGTCATTAACTGCCATGTCAACCTGTCAAATGCTTTTCAGAGCTTTTTATGTTTGTTCTTCACACTGGTGAAGCTTTTTGCACGTCTTTCTCTGAGCAATCCAACAAACTTTGTACTTTTCAAGCCCCCTCCTTACCTCTAGCAAAAGTGGTATCCCAGGTTTGTTGTTGCTGACTCCTCCTTTATTTTGTTTTCAACTTGCAGTCTGATCCCTTATCTCATTCTGCTTGGCAAACCGTCCTGTTTTGTAGGAACTACTTGTGTGAACCCTTGATAGTCTTCTGAAAACAAATTTTAACTTTAGTAATAGTTGCAAAGGACCATGAATATATATGGCTCCATATTAATAAATTAAGGGCTGTTCGGAGATTGTACAGTTTAATAGATTTTAGTCTTCACTTTTGACATATTTAGATGCTTGTACATTTTGCAAATCTACCTTTTCATGTCCTTTTCTTAAGAATGCAAAAGCTGCATGTTAATTACTTCTTTGAAAACTGCGTTGCCGCAGCCTTTTCCTTCCTCCTTAGTTTTAGGGAAGTCACTAGATGGCAGTAAAACAGCAGTTTCCCCTGTTGAGGAAAAAAGTTTTACAAGGAAAGAAAAGGTTATTTAGGCATTTAAGTCTCCAAGGTAGTAAAATAATACTAAACAAAAGTACAATAAATAAGGTGTCCCAAATGCTTGTTACTTATTTTAATAGTAGTGAATTTTCTTAGAGCTCTGGTGTGCTTCTGCTTGATTGAATCTTCTGTCTTACATTAATCAATCATGGAATGCATCTAACTCCAGGACTTCTGAAGCAAGTGTTCAGGGATGTTCAACAAAAGGATGCATAAATGTTTGGTTTAGATTTCTGAAAGCAGAAAACGAGCTAACTGATCTTTTTAGTCTCTAATCTTTCAACAGATCCCTCTTTTAAAAAGAATACGTAGATTAAAAAGCCCTAAGACCATGGAAGTCACAGAGCTTTCATCTGAACTTTCATTTTAATTACATATTTTTAAAATGAAGGTCTTTTTCAGTGTTTGCTAATCCTGACCATCTGTTGTAAAGGGATTTATCCTTATTGGCATTCAAAATGTAATTTAGTTTATACTTTAAGTATCAATGATATTTAAAGGCCTGAAATGAACCTCTGGAAAGGGAATGTAGCAGTGGTTATGTCACCATGTAGCAGTCGAGGACAGGAAGAAAAGAAAAGAAAACTGACAGAAGTCAGAGCAGATCATTTGATAAGCAATATAAAACTACCTCTGCTCAGTTGTGACAACAGGATGCAGAAATCTGCTTACACAACAGTTTTCATAAATGAGTTCAGTTGGGAAAGTGCTGGGGTGTAAGATCCATCCAAAAGAGAGCAGAGCTGTTGTGTAGTGCTGAAGAACTGGGAAAGCGTGGAACTGGAGTACTATGTTCAGAGTCCTCCGTACACGCCTGCAGAGCCAGTGTATCAAATGTGTTAATCTGACCTTACTCTGGAGCTATCATCGAAGGATTGTTTTCATTTTTATTCTATGTATTAAAAAGGTTTTATTAAATGTGACTTAAAGCATTCCATAGTGAAATTGGTAGAGAAGTAAATGTCAAACTAAAATATTATCATTATCTTTTCAAGATAATGAGGAAATTACGAAAATTAAATCATGAGGCAAGAATCTGAATCCTGTAAAAAGTACTGGGGCCTCTTGAAGGAGTGATATGGAAAAGTAAATGTTAACTTTGTGCTTTTTCTTCTTGATCATGGGACTGATCAAGACTACGCATGAGTTTTTTTGCTGTGTAGCAATGTGACTACTGCTATCCAGATGATACCAGACTGAAATGGCTCCCAGGGAACTGAAACCTACCAAAGGTCTGTCTGGTTTTGACACGGATGGCCTCCACTGCTATTGCACAACCACTGAAATCATGTGGTGTGTGAACCCACATTTGATTGTAGCAGCTACAGCATTTTCCTTATAGTTGATGGGAACTGCCTGCTCTTCTGTATTGATGGTGTGAAATGGCCACAATGGATCAAAAGATCTTACCCCAGATACAGTTCAATAGCAGTCAGTTCTTTTTACACAGCATGTTGCAGCCTAATACTTCTTTTATTGCTCTTCTGCTGATTTCTCACAGAGTTTGCTGTGCCATCTCCTTTCTTCTTCTAAGTGGGAAAGTAATGAAGCTGAAACCAGTACATTCATATCAACTCTTGGCTACACGTCAGCAGATTATTACTGTCACTTAGTTAAAAATGTAAGTATTTTGTGCAATTGAGATTTTGCAAATAATAAATCACCAGTTTATAAGCACATACATGGAGCTGTCATTGTTATAAGAACTGAACTTTGTTTATCTTTGCTTACCTCCATTACTTTTACAGCTTTTTAAGGGAAAAAATGAAGTGGGAGATCTCTGGACAAATGAGAAATTTTTTATTAGATAATGCTGTAATAGATGTTCATAAAACCAAAATTCCTCTTGCTGTTGTGTTATAACTAAAAATGCCTGCCTTATCATTAAATTTTTGTCCCCATGAAGTTTAAATTATTTTGTGTATTAGAATGTAACTTTTCCAATGTTTTCTTTGACTGTATGCAAAAATGGCAGATGAGCCCTAAATCTTAGGAAAAGTATCTTTTACATTTAATATATGGAAATGATAGGAATAATATTACACTTAACATATAAAAATAATTAGAATAATATGTTGATGTAACTTAGATAAGCATATAAAAATTATTAGTAGTGCTCTTCTGAAAATTTTGCCTCAACTCTTGGGGAAGCAGAGCTAAAATAAGTAGCTTCTTCATGTTCAAATGTGGAAGGTGTATGTGTTAAAAAATGTTTTGCAGCATAGTTTATTCAGTGATCTGGGCAGCTTTAATTTGGCACCAATAATTAAAAAATTGAACTGAGAGAACAGAGAAGGTTATTAACCTCTATAGTATGTCAGTCACACAGAGAACCATGCAACTCATGTCTGCTTATTTGCAGTATGTATTTTATTTTATTTTATTTTATTTTATTTTATTTTATTTTATTTTATTTTATTTTATTTTTGTTTGTTTTATTTTCTAGGTGGTCTTTTCATTAGTAACAGAACTCAGAGAAAATCAGTTCAATGGACTTAACATTCAGGGGAGGTAAGTGTTATCTAAACATCGTTTTCAATACGTTTTAGTTTGGATTATTACATATTGGTGAGGACATTTTTACAGTCTTGGGCAACTAAGGCTTCAGTTGGAAAGTTTTGGATATAGAATCACAGAATGGTTTGGGTTGGAAGGGACCTTAAAGATCATCTAGTTCCAACCCCCCTGCCATGGGCAGGGACACCCTCTGCTAGAC
>VXBL01008487.1:211268-226909 GCA_013400195.1 Aramus guarauna | reverse complement strand
GGCTGGCACTGGCTCTGTCAGACACAGGGGAAGCTTCTAGCAGCTTCTCACAGAAGCCACTCCTGTAGCCCCCCCGCTACCAAAACTTTGCTATGCAAACCCAACACACTTTCAAATAAATGTATCAACATGCCTAACTTGACATTTTAAGAGCCATCTTTAGATAGAGCCTTATGTTTGAGTGGTTCCATATTTCTCTTTTTTTTTTCTGAAATTGGTTCTCAAGATTTTAAATTCTCCTGCTTTTCAGCAGATTACTTTTAATGAGTCTGATAGGAGCAATTTGTGAGATACAACTTTGCTTGTTTTGCCGCCACTAAACCTACTGTTTTGATAAAATCAGTCTATGGATAAAAACAGCTGAGTGAAGCTGAACATCAGGAAGATTGGCTATGCCAGGGAATGAAAGACATCATGGAAAACACAGCCTGCTTTTGGTTCAGAGTTGCTTTATTCGAATTGTAGCTGAGGGACTGTATTACAATAATTTTTTTTATACTAGAAAAAGTCCTATATGAACACTTTACCTCAATTTTCCATTTTTCTCCTTTTAAATCAAAGTTTTAATTGCTTCCTCTGTACCCAACATCATAATTTCTGAGATATTCCAGTGAAGATTGTTATATTGCTCCACTGAGGGCTCCAGCAAAAATAAATAATTAATGGAAGAGCACAGTTACGGAATTGTACACGCTACTAAAAGCTGAGGAAAACAAGTGAAAAAGGCATGTGAAGGTCTGTAGTTAAAGATGTGTCCCAAAAAAGAAAGAGCTATCTTTCATTTGTCAGTCTTTCATGGCTTCAGACCGGACATATTCCACAAGCAGTAATGCAGTTTGGAAAACTTTCAGAGCAAGTTCACAGGTTTAGCATGGATGGTCTATACTGATGTCAGTGAGCCACTGGGCATCATGACATACATTTGCCACTTCATAATGTGAGTCTGAATAATTTAGATGGTCATAAAAGTTCTTCTGACTGAAGTTGAGCTGCTTGTTTATCACAGTGAGCAAAAATAATTCACATGGCTCTTGACTAACTGACTCTTGCAGGGCCCTTAACAAAATTGTATGGTTCCCCTGAGAGCAGATGTAGGCTCATATGTGCTTTGCACAGTGTATTCCTGGCCCGTCACTGAAGCTCATGCGATCTTAACATGAATGAGCTTGTATTTTATTCTTTGTCCCCACTTTAACAATTGAATTCTGTGTTCCCTAACTCTGTCATTGTGTTCTGAACACTTGTTTCCCTTCTGAACATGGGTGAAACCTGCTCCAGGAAATAGTCTTAATACTGGGACTTGCAGCACTCCACAGAATTCAGCATTGTCCCAGTGGAACTGTCTGCAAGTTCAGTTGTAGAAGGATAATGCCTACAGTTCACTTCCTATATGGTTTTTAAATCTCAGAGCTGGAACACCTCTATGTAAACTTATTAGATTTCTTTTCTTGGCATAACAATATCTGCCATGCTACCACAAAAACAACAACAAAAAGGATTGTGGCAAAATTAAATAATCTCTTGTCATTCTTAATTTACTGTCATGGGCATATGTGCATTAATAGTGATAATTAACGAGCATCTTAAAATTGAGCATTGCTTAGCAATTTTGAAATTTTACGTACTTTGATATATTTCTTATCTACAAATGCACACTTTTAAATTAAGCTATTACATAATTTTGAATGGAGAAAATACAGCTTTTCAATGGAAACCAGAATTCTGAAGGCTGATATTTAAATGAGCGTGTGGTAGAATACGTACATTGAAAATAGATTTTAAACCGGTGTTAAATCTTTCTTTCTGCTGATATTTTTCTATCAGTAGCTTTGATTTGCGTGTATTCTCCAACCTAATTTTAGTTTTTTTTAATATTAACTTGATTTAAGACTGCATATTTCTCATTTTTTATGTTTTTTTTTTTTGTTTTAACCTTTTAATTTTGCAACTATCATCAGAACGGCGAAAGTACTCCAGGATGTTTTGTGCTGTAGTATCTCTTCTTCTTGGATGTTTACTTTAGTATATTTTGATTTGTGCTGGTCCACACAAATTACTGTGTTGCCTCAAAATAAAGTGTGCCTTTCATTTCCTAGTGATACAACACTATACTTCAGCTGAGCTATAGCTGAAAGCTTTAGGTGAAGAGAAATTTACTGTCTTAACCATTTCACTTTTAAAAGCTTCTGTTAAGTGTTGGTGAGCTGACGACTTACCTACTTATACCTCAGTTTTGTTGTTTGGGTTTTTTTTTCTTATTTCTCTGCAAAGACAGGTAATGTTTTGATTTAGCCAGCTGCTGACACTTTCTGAGCAGACTGGTCTGCAGGAAGCAGTCTGGCTTTGAAACAGCGGAAGCGTGGGCCAGGACCTTTCTCTAGAGAGGAAGGAAACTCCAGACTTAAACCTTCCATTTCCATTTGCTGGGATCCATCATAACCAAGTGTTTAAGTTTTAAAGATAATGTGGTAAGGTTTTGTTTGTAGATGATGGTGATTTCCTGTTATTCTTTGCCATTATTTGATATTGAACAGAGTACTGTAAACAAGATTTTCTTTCTCTTGCTGCAGGTTGATCTTTGTGTCTTCTTTTCCTCCAATGTACTTTAAAAAAAAAAAAAGGTACATTTTTGTCTTCCTTCCAGTTTCTCAGGGAAAACAGTGTTTTTCTCTCTAAACCAGGAAGAAGATCTCCCTTCCTGAATCAGCTGTCTTCAGCCTCTGGCTTCGTCACTTGCCGAGCCTTGAAAAAGCTACATTACATCTCTTAGACCAGCTGGTTTCCATTCAGTTGAATTCACTGGAAGAAGTGGCTTGTGTCATAAAAGATTCATTACTGGTATGTGCAACATGTAGTACCTTTGACACTGCCCTTTCATGCATCAGAAGTGACAGGGAGTTTTCAAATACATCAACGTCTTTGAGGGAAATGGCTGTCATGCGGCGTATAACTTGCTGATGCAAAGAAAAATCTTGAGTCTTACAAATGTCACTAAATTCTTAGGGTTTTACACTGTATTGGTAGAAAAGAGAAAAGATTTCATCCAGTGATGAAGAATGGATGAAGAGATGAGAATCTGACTGGTGGAGGTGCAGAGTACCTGCCTCTGTCTTTAAAAATCATAAACTTTGGCCAGGGAGGATTTGAATCTGTTTTTACTTCTATCTCTTGGGCATTTAGCAGTTTAAATAATTGAAATTCCTTGTGCATTATTTTATTTTATTATGGACTGCTTGGTTACTTGGTTTTGTATGCAAACCTGAACAAAATTCTTAATACAAAACATTTACTAAACTGTAATTAATTTTTTTTCAAATGCTGTGTCACACAGTGCACCAAAGAACTTTCCCATGAGAAACCATGATGCAATACTTTTTCCAAAATAATGAGCTAGCTTGTCACGCTATGTGTAAATCTAATTGTTAATTACACTGTGAAATAGCATGTGTGCTATGTACTTAAATTATATATTTCATAAAATGGACAGAACTAAAAAAATAGCACATGGTATCTTATACTCTGCCTATGAAACTGCTTACAGAGTATGTATTTTAGATAGGAAAAAAAGGATACCTTTATGTATTCTTCCTTTTTAATTGAATCTGCAAATTTCTGTTTTAGGGATCCATTATAATACTTGCAAATCTCTTAAGCGCTTGATGTCAACCACACTTCATATAGCATCTGGTATTCCAGAAGACAATGCTACGTACAAGGCCTGTGCCTAATTTTGCTGTATCAAATACCCTGTGAGTTGAATACAATATATGGTACCACAAGTGGCAGAGGAAAAAAAAAAAATCTAGGTTATATGTATAAAACTAAAATCTTAGTTTTAATTATTGGGTTATTATTGTTTATTGACAATGTTCATATTTACCTTTTCTTCACATCCTGATTCCTGAAAACGTTACTGTGCTAACACACTTAGCTTGTTCTTACTTGCCTCTGCTCCAAAGACTTTGGGCTTTCAAAATGAGATATTCACAGAGTGGAAAGACCAGTGCAACAGCTTTGAATGCTGGTTTACAGAGGACATCCTGTGGACAAGCAGAGGAATGAATAGAGGCATAAAGAAGAGAGCAGTTGGAAGATGGATGTTGCTGATTGATAGGCATTGATACGAGGGAGGGTGCATAGATGGGAGATGGAGTACCAGTTAAAGACAACAGGATGAGAAGCTTCAAAGAAGCAGTATAGAAGGAAAAGATTTGATGCAGAATTTGTGTTCTAAAACAATGACATTTTGTACAACTTGCACAAGGTACTGTAAAGATACAAGTGTGACATTATATCAGTCAGCACTTTGAATCCAACAGCATGATTAATTTAGCCTGCCTGGAAGACATTTGAATATTTATTCAGGAATATGGGTATGCATTTTTTGGCAGTTGGATTATGATATTTGTAGGATGTAACCTCTGTTTGCCTTATGGATATGGTAACAAAAAGTGGAATCATGAGACAAAACTTGATTTATACATTTTTTCTATTTGGAAGAAAACCTCTAAAGTACAAATAGGCAGATATATGTTAGTGATTTGACCATAGTACATGATAAGAAGGAAATTTCAATAAGCTTTTTCATAATTGCATTATCAGTGTTATTTATCTAAACAAAATATCTTGATACAGCAACGAAACTGTACATAACCCTCATAGAGATCTATGAGACCCAGATAGTTGTAAACCACCGCACTTCTATTATGAATGAAACTTGATATGCAATACTCTTATATATTAATTCCAAGAGTAATTGTAGTGTGATGGTCCACTAATTTGTGTTTGATATGGTATGTTATTAGGTTTGTGGTTTGAGGGCCAAACTGGAATTAATAGTGAAAATTATTCAGAAGTAATAAAAAACAAATTAAGTGACCATCACAAATGGTCTTTTAGCTTCCTCAGAATTTGGTGGGTGAGCAGATGTCTTCCTTTCAGGACTAAATTTAGGATTTGTATGTGTGCATTAACAACTAAAATTTAAATAAATACATATATTAAAATTTTAGGCTTTACTAGAAATGCACAGTTACATATATAACTAGCCTGGCCACCTCCTGCCCAGTCTGCCTGCCCAAGCTCTCCCCAGGTGCTGCAGCAAATTGATTCCTGCACCCAGGAGGAAATTAGAAAATCAGGTTGACGAAGAAGCCTTCTCGCTCCCCAGGATTAGAGGAAAAAACTGTTTTCAGGGTTACAAGGGCATCTTAATCTCAGCTGAGCTTTAATGAAGCATCACAGCTGGCCAAAAGTGCAAGTTGCTCGCCCTGCAGACGAGTTCACTTTGCTGGGAGCGGGCCTGCAGGGAGGTGTCAGGAGTGCAGCGGGTGATGCTTGGCTTTGTATCTGAGGCAAGCTTTACTGTTCTGAACTTCCCTAGTCATAGTGGTATTTCTCAGGGCTGGAACTAGATGATCCTTAAGTCCCTCCCAACCCAAACCATTCTATGATTTTTAAAGCACATATATGTAAAAGGAGATGTGAATGAATCAGTATCAATTATAGTTGTGTTCAGTTCTTAGCTTCTCAAAATAGTTTTATTTCTGTCAAAGTTACATTGCAAGAAAAGTGCAATAGGCTGAGAGGGCTTAAAATTTGTCAGCTCCTCATATAAAAAAAACCATCTGTTATTGCTGTGTATTGTTTTTCCACCCAATCAGTTTTCCCAAGTCCAGCCATAATTGAAATTATGTTGCACTCTACAGTTAAAGCTCTAGCGGTGGGATGTCCCTTGCTGTGATTTTCACTTCAGCATTACAGAGAAAATACAGTTTTAGTGGGTGATACAGTGACTCTTGTATTGCCTGACAGGTTACCAAGCTGGATACTGGTTCCCATGCCCTTCCATTGCCCTCTTGCTGTGCCTTATCCCCAAATTTTGAGTCTAGCTGGATCCACAATCACCTTTCATTGGGAGCTGTGCCAGTGAAAGGAGCATTAATGAGGGAGAAAGGAGGAAGGATAGAGAGAGAAAGTAAGAAGATATTTTTTTCTCATAATACATTCCAGTTAAGTTACAATTAGTTCCTTCAGTATTGCCTGTCTTCAAACCCTGTGTTTTTATGATAATATTTTTTAAATAGTGCACACCAATTTATTCATAATGTTGATGAATTCAGGAGCTTTTTACAGCTCTGTAAAAAGATGCTTGTGCTTTCAAAATAAGTATATGCTTCAAAATAAAAATAAGTTTGGCATTTGGTATAAGAAAAAAATTAAGTGACATTTCTCATTTTTAATTGGTAAATATAAAATTCAGAAATACAGGTATATACACAAATTGGAAATACAGAAAACATTTAAAATACAGCAATGTGGTAGTTTCTTAAAGCTAGATGTGTTTAGTTACAGAAGTATTGTGTCCAGTTAATTACTTGTGAGTGTGGAAGTCAAGAGAACTGGTATTTGCAGTGTTACCACCTTAAATCTGTTGCTGTGTGATCCTGGGCATAACTTGTTTCCCTAAGTTCACTCTTACTTGCAGTTGTCACAGAGCATTTTATGATGTGAATAAAATACAGTATATAATTGTTAGTCTGTTCCTTTTTCTGCCATTTACTTATATCCTGTAGCTACAAATGTATTTTTCTTATTTCTTTATTCAGTTCTGGCTTTGTATTTTAAATTAGTTGTTTAGGATTCTTCTTTCTGATAATACGGATACAAAAGTAGTGTAGTTTATAGAACTTGTGTGTGTAATACTTTATGTTACAGTATATTTTTCCTGGTTTATTTCTTTCAAATATCCCCATGTTTTTGTGTAGGGTCTTTTTCTGAAGAGGCACACATTAAAATATGTAATCAAGACATCACACATGCAGCTCCAATTCCCTGTGTTTGGATCTTTTTGGTTTAGTGTGTGTTGTGCTGTATGTATTGTGCATGTTTTAAGGGTGATGGAACAAGCTCCTGGTAGACAGCATGTTTGGATTTCTGAGCTTTCCGTGAAAAATATTGCATAATCACAGACAAGATTATTAAAATGTAAAATGCCTTTTTATTTTGAAAAAATAAGGAGATAATGTCAACAACATGAAAAACCTATGAGAATTCCTCCTGAAATTGATAATCCCTCCCAAACTCCAGAATTGCTGTTGGCCGCAGCAGAATTGTGCTGCCTGCTGTAGTCCTGCTACGCAACAGGCACATCTTCAAATTGCCTTGGAGACTTTTGCACTATGATAGCATTCCTACATTGAGTGCATGCAAATTAATTCCATACAGTCCATTGATCAAAATCTTGTGGAATTAGATAACAGCGGTAGGGCTTGGGGCTTTTTTGTTTGGTTTTCCCTTTCAAATACCAATGATGAAATTAATATTGATTTCAGTAGCGTAGATTAGATACTAGGAGCTATTAATTGTGATTTCTTCTAGTGCGTACTGTAGATTGCTGCTGCCTGGCAGGAATGGGTGGAGAGTTTTTTCACTGTTGCATACAGCACATTTATTTTGGTCTTGTTGAAAAGATCTCTGATTTGATCTTCATATGTGGCAGTGTGCTGAGGGACCCTTTCTAGTTTTTGGTCAACCCGTCTTAAGCAACAGTGGTTTGGTACGTCGTTATAGAAGTATGTGTGCAAAGATAGGTAGAGTATCTGAAAAGACAGTGTAGAAATGGCTGAATTAAACTATTTAGCCCCGAGGACTGAAAAACATACTTTGCACTTTGCTGTTCTGACAGACTTGCAGAATTGGTTGGGGTTGGAAGGCATCTCTGGAGATCATCTAGTCCAGATTTTCCTTTTTAAAGGGGGGGAAAAAAAAAAAAAAAAAAAAAAGAGACGAACGTGTCTCTTTTTTTGTCTCATCCAGCCAGGTTTTTTTTTTTTCCCCCTCTAGCAGTGTAGGTTTGGAGACCAGCCTTGCAACAAGCTGCATGCTGTTCTTCACGCGTCTGAACTACCGGCTGTAAATACTCTCGAACACTAGATGGCAGACGTTCAATAGGACACCTTAGCTACAGCCATCTGACAAAGAATGTGGTGTAAAACATGAAAATGAAGTGCCAGCTAATATTTCCAGTATGGCAAAGACAACTGTGAGAAACAAGGAGCTTTTCTAGACAGTTTGTATTAAAGGTTGTCTCTTTATTTTCTGAGATTATCATACAGGGCTCCTATAAAGTGAAGTCTTCATTCTGCCTGTGTGCAATTCAAAAGAAAAAAAAATCCATTCCACTCGGTACTTTTTAGCTTGAAACAGATGCTTAAAAGTTTTCTTTGGAACAGTGCATCAGGCACTTAAAGCTGTTACAAAGCTCTGTGAGGTAGCATTAAAGACAAAGGCGATAAAATTAATTCAATTTCTGGACCTTAATTTTGAAGATGTAGGAAGAATCTCAAAGCTCTGTGAAAAGCAGAGAAAAGCTTTTTGTAAATCCGTTCCCTGTCTCTTGCCTACAGCAATGGCATGCAACAACCTGTTGTTTCTCTCTGCCATGTCTAGTATTTTTAGTGATCATTGTCATAAACAGTTTGGGATCCCAGGTGTTTGCATTTATCGGCTATTTAGCCTGCTTGGTATTGCTGTAGATCTCCTTCCATGACTTTGATATAGTTATTTTGAACAATCTAATCCTGAGAAAATCTGAGGGTTTAGTAACTGTTGATCTGAGATTTACAGTTTAATAATTGCAGCGTAATAGCATCCCTGAGTTAAGCTGCAAATTATACAATAACAGTTGTTTGAGTTTCTTAATGACTAATTTGTTTTCATTTGTTTATCAACAGCCACAAGCAGCAAGCCATCCTGCCATTTTCAGAATTGTTAATGAAATTTTCAAGTAAGTTTTGAAATTATAGTGGGAAGTGTTTCAAATGATCAGTTTATACATTGAGATTTTCTTCATGAGGAATATAATAATCTGGGATGTATTATAATTTCAGATGTCTTTTTCCTTTAGCCATATGCCTTAGTGTCCCTTTCTGTGTAATATATTGCAAATAAAGAAAAATGTGAACTTTACATAAAAGTTATAATATCATTAATACAGTTGACTACATTATATTTTAGCCTTTAAAATTTATTATTTTATACTTCAGCAGAGATTTGTGGTTGAAATACAATTTTGAGATCAAAATTATAAATGCTGAAATGGCTTGGCCCATGGCAGCATGAAGATGGAATTTAGCTAAAACATTTGCACTTACCAGTGTAGCCTCTTTTATATTATGTTAATAGTCTTCAGCATTGATATCAGATATGCTCTTAATGGCATTAAACTATTGATCTGCCTGTTAACAGTGAGTTTGGTTTATAATGCAAGATTATTTTGAAGCAATATATATTGTTTACCACACAGGGGCTTCCAGTCCTTTGTACTTAATTTTCAGTGGCTTTTTCTCTTCACTTCACTTTACTTGACTTACTATTTTACCATTCTTTTTAAGTACATCTACTGCCAGGGTTATCAGTATGACAGTTTTGACACAATAATAACATATTTAGCAATTGTCATTCTTTGTTCATCAAGTGTTTTCCTTTTTAAGAAAAAAGGGGCTCCCGGGTGCAAATGTTTGGGGGCTTTTGAGTGTTTGCATGCATGTTGAGGTTTGTTGCAGGCACTAACAGATGAATCTTTGCTGTAGAAACTGTAGACCTGCTGTATTGCAAGCGCTGAACCACTCGGCAGCTATTGCTATGGCAGTCCTTTCTGTTGCTGTGAGCCAGTGTCTAAGCACAGCTAGCATTTTCTGAGTAGTTGAGACCAGTCATTTTCCAAAAGCAAAATGCACTTGAAAATTGATGTGACTTCAACAGACCTGTACTCATGTCTTAGGCTGGAGGCTGTATACTGTAATGGCGTAGGGAGACAAAATTTGTTCAGGCTTCTTTGCTTATTTAGGGTCATGGTATATAAAATATTTTCTAAAAATAACATGAAGCTACATAACTTCTGCACCCTTTCCATTTGGTAGACAGTAAAAATGGATGAGATGCTGTTTCTCAGATAATGCAGGACTTTGTCCAGCAGAGTATTTCCTAATAAAACTGCACTTGTATTGATGTTCTGAATCATCTTAGAAATTCATCATGTTTTCCTATTGCTCAGCCCACATGTCTGCTCCCTTGTTTGCTTTCCATTGTTTATACTTCATATGCTTGTTCCTCTACAGTGTTGGTGTCATGGTCTAACCCGTCAGGCAGCTAAAAAAAACACACACTTGTTCACTCACTCCCCGCTCCCAGTGGGATGGGGGAGAGAATTGAAAGTGGAAATGGAAAAAAAAACTCGTGGGTTGAGATAAAGACAATTTAATAGGACAAAACAAAAAAAGGAAGATATAATAATAACAACAACAACAATAATAATGATAATTATAACAACAACAATAATAAATAAATAAATATACAAAACAAGTGATGAACAGCACAATTTCTCACCACCCAAAGTCGATGCTCCACAAGATCTCAAGCTGACCTGCCTCCTGGCCCACCCCTCAGTTCTATAATGAGCATGATGTCATATGGTACGGAATATCCCTTTGGCCAGTTTAGGTCAGCTGTCCTGGCTGTGCCCTCTCCCAAGTTCTTGGACACCCCCCGCCTTCTCGTTGGCAGGGCAGTGTGAGAAGCTGAAAAGTCCGTGGCTGCTTGGCAACAAGTGAAAACATCAGTGTGTTATCAACATTATTCTCATCCTAAATCCAAAACACAGCACTACACCAGCTCCTAGGAAGAAAATTAACTCTACCCCTGCCAAAACTAGGACAGTTGTTAGTAAATCCTTAATATATTTTTAAAATACTATATTTCAGGTCCACTTGATCTTATGTGAAGCTGTATATATTAGCTGGCTTATGCAAACCAGTTGGTTTCTGCACCTTTGTGGTCATTTTTGTTGTATTTTTCTGACATCCTTCCAAGTATTGTCAAGTGGTGTGCAGACATTAAGATACCATTCCAGATTTAGTCACATGTGAGATTTTAGGGAGCTGCTGATAAAGAAGTTGTACTTCATTGCTTGCAAACTGTTAACGTTTCTACACCTGGCAGAAAGCTCCTTTTGTTTTGGGGGTTAATATTCTGTTACAAGCATGGATCTAAGAATAGCTTTTCCTGCTATTTGCATTTTTTTATTGAGATTGATTGTGCTAAATGGTTTTATCTGACGAATATCAACTTGTGTTTTTATTTCCCAAGTAAAAGTTTATTTTCTTGCTATGTGCGGCTGTACAGAAATACATACACCTAGACTGTCTTGAGTTTCTGTGTACTATTTCTTCTGTTAGTGATTATATTTGCCTGTAGTTTTGTGAATTTTCTCTGTTACAGTAATATGTTAGCTATTCTTATCTTTTAGATCATTATGAAAAGAAAGCAACAATTTTCTATTAAAAATCTTATATCTCAGTGGCAGCTTACTTTGAACATTTTTTTTCCTTACTATTACCTGTCTTTCAAATAAGAGTATGAAAATTACACTTTGCTGCCCATGTGTTTTTCTGCTCCATTTGCTCAAGGTTACATTATGCCCTAGGAAGGCCAGTTAAAGCATTCACCTTCCTGAACCTCCAGAGTGGATTTTATGATTGAAATGCACTGGTCCCTAATTAAATCTGTAGCAATTACTGATCTTTGGTATATACTCATTTCTGTTTGTGCTTCTGATTCATTGTTTAATGATCACTAAGGAGTCACAGCAACTGAAGAGCAGCTGTATTCTGTTCAGTTTCCTTGTGTAGTTTTTTAAATATGTAACTTCAAAATTTGATCAACAACTTTTCTTCTTTTGTTTTCCTGGCCCCAGGAGGAGTGGTATATTTAACAATTTAAGTCAAGGGTTTGTTGTTTGCTTTTTTTTTTTCCTCCAGGTACCGTATCCCAGGAGATTGTACTAGATTGTACTTTCTCTCTAATCTGAGATGGCCTATAGGATGCAGTCCTGCAAAGCACCAAACTGTGCTTAACTGTAGGCATGGGAATAGTTGCTCTGAACCCAGTAAGACTATTCAGATGCCATATTTGCCTAATGAAGTTGCGGTAGTCTCTGTTTTTAATTTTACACTTTTTTTTCCTATTGGTAGGGTAAATTATGTGTGTCTACATGCATATTATATGCTAAGTCTAGTTTATTTGTAGGAGTGTTCTTAAAAGTAAAAATAAAATTTAAAAAGCCTGCAACGTTAATATTTCTACCAGTTTCCATACTGGCATAATGAGCTTAGACACGGCGTGAATCTACAGCATACAAAGAATGTACCTTTTTTTAATTCATTTCAATTAACAGTGGTGTGACAGGCAGACTAATTATCTGATCTGTCATAATCTAACTTGTCAATGTCTAGGAATGCACTGCTGGAAACTGATGGAACGCCAGAAGTTATGACAATAATACAAGTGTTTACGCAGCTCTTCCTTCAGACTTACCAGAATGAAAACAAGCAGGTTAGTCAAGATCCGTTTCTTAATGTTTCTTTTCAGTGAGAAGATGCGAAATTTCACAAGAAAAGAACAAGTCTACTGTTAAGAATGATGACTGAATATATTGGGCTGAATAATAGCATCTCTTTACAGCTGTACGTGCATGTCAAAGTTCAGTTCAAACATTTTCACCCTGTGAATAAAATTGTAATGTGGAACCAATATGTAGAGCAATTTACTTGACTTTACCTTGGAGTAATCCTGCAACCTAAACTATGATTTTCACAGGGGCAGTTCCCCTGGTGCTGAAGTTTCTGCCTGTATAGTGCACATGATCATTATCATCTGTCTTTGATAGAAAGGAAGAAAAACTTTACATGTATTTTTGTTTTGCAGTAGCAGGGTTTCTGATAATAAATGAAACAGAGATAATAACCCCACCCCCATTCCCCCAAATAATTGTTAGTAGGACACCAAATAGTCAGATTTGTCTGTTCTAAAGGTAAAAGACACAGAATACATACTGGCTTCAATTTCTGGTCTTCAACATTTCTCAGAAATTTTTCCTCAGTCTAAAGCTTCAAATTTCCTAGCTTAGTGTCTCTTCTGCACAGATTTTTGTACAGGTCTTACTGAACCGAATTAAGTAGAATTACTTTTGTATGTACTGATTTAAACAAGAGCAGGATAATTTGCTCATTTTTAAATTTCAAAATGGAGATTTGAAAAACTCTCATCTTCTTTACAGTTTGCAAACTTATTTTCAGGTTCCCAAATCACACTGTCATTTCACATCCTGGCCATTTTGTTTGGTTGTTTAACTCCAATTCATATGATGTAAGTTTGGAAAGTATCATTTAATAGGTTGCACTTTAGACTTAAGAAAATTTCCAGTTTCTTTGATTTTTGTATCAATTTGGGGAGATGGTAGTTAGGAAAAGTTCCGGACTTCTTGGAACTTGTGACATACTGGCCTTTAATTAGCAGTGCGATCGAATCCATCTTTTAGCTTCAGGCAATATGAATTAAGGATGAAACTGCAGCTGTCTTGCTTAATATATAGGTCCTATGCATGTTAATTTTATGCCAGCCTGACTGCATGGCAACAGCATGCTGTGTAACCCCAGGGGGGGTGGCTGAGTGGAGAGGGACAGTGAAGATTCAACATCCATCAGACACCCAAGAGCTAATGCTGTTGTGCAAGTGATGCGTTTCCTTCAGGGTAAAGGTCCTTCACCTGCTGGCACTGTGATATGGACTATTACCCACTTTTTTGAAGTGGTTTTAAATATTAAGTTGCCTCTATTTAACTTGTATACAGTGTAATTCATGAGGCTCCAATTAAGGTATTGTCTTCAACAGTAGAATTTAAAATCCCTTGTTTTACCGTTTATGAAACAACCATAATGTTAACAGCTGGTGTACAAACATGCCGGCACAAGCTGCTTCCTAAACTTTGTTTAAAACAGTCAGAGGATATTTTTTTGACATACGAATATTACATTTTTTTCATTAGGCACCCATCTTTGTGGTATCTGGATGCCCTTGACAGGACATAATGTGTGCTCCATTAGCATTTCACAGCAGAATGGTAAAACCATTAATGACAGAGGATGAAGACGGTTCTGGCTGGGTCATCTGAGATCTTAGGAATTTATAGTACAGTTAATTGAAAAAAGGCTAGGCAAACAGATGTGTCCACAAAAGTTTCAAAAGAACCAGGTCATATCTGGCAGCTGCACAGGTTTGCAAGCCAGGAGGAGAATGATTCCTATTGCAGTGTGGCAGCTGTCAGAAATAGCTGTCTTCTAATAACTTTATAAACCATTTAGAGAACAAGGTTTGGCAGAAAAAAGCTGAAGAGTATGAAAAAACAGTGCTACAGGGTTTAAGAATAGTCTTGTTTCCACTGTGTTTTGGGACACTGAAAAAGGTATAAATGGAACATGGGGTTTAAACCTACTTAGGAAAACAGATCATTTGTGTAGTCATCAAATAAGAAATTTAAGGATGGGTGTACTGAGATCACTGTTGGGATAATCCTTTCCGTGTTTTGTACAAGCAGATTTCCTTCAAGTTTGTGATGGCAGTGAAAGCTGACCTAAGGATATTTGGGTCATCTTACTTGCAAATTATGAATTTAGAGTTCATGTTTTTATTTGATGGAAATCATAATTTCCTCCAGGATTATTTTCCCTTGATCATTTCAGAATTGTCAGTGGTTTTCATCTGGGAATTCTGTTTTAAATAGCTGGATAAATATTTCAAGCTAGTGCTCAACATTTGTTTCCTGTTATATATCATGGCAATTATTATAACCAACCACATCCAAACTTGTTCTGTCTCTTTGTACATTGTTTTGCACTTTGTGATGGCTTATGTAAGGAAAGAACTGCCTAAAATACTGTGTTTGTATGACAGGAAGCAAACCTTTTTTGCTTTGCTTAAACAGTATACTGAAAACTGGTTTTCACTTACTTTAAAATACTGTTTTCATATGTAACTCATGCTGTAGGTTGTCTTGGATATTACTAACTGTGTCAAGGGCTGCTTTTCATGGGGATCTTTGGTGCAAGCTAATTGGCTACATGCATACTTTAGTATAGAGATTGTTAATTTTTAATTGACCTAATTCCACTGACAAGGAGACTTTTAGAGTTTTACCATACCAGTGACACAGACTAAGAATACTGTATATATTAGTATGCTGTAATTTCAGCTAACTGTAGTTTACAGAACAAAAAACTGAGTCTGTATTCCCAGTCTGTGTTTCAAGAGATGATCTATTTGCTAAGTAGTCTCTTACTCCTAAAGACAGGAGCCTAAAGAGTACTAAGGTGATTGGTATGGAGACTTGAAGACTGAAATGACAGAAAATGAAAAGAAATTAAAGGAACTTCTGGAGGTCATCTTGTCCACACACACACACACACACACACACACACACGCCCTAGCTCAAGCAGTGCCACCTAGAACCAGTTGCCCAGGACTATGTCCGGACAGCTTGTAAAGACCTCCAAGGACTGAGACTCTACAATCCTTCTGGGCAACCTGTGCCAATGCTTGGTCACCCTCACAGGAAATATGTGTTTTCTGATGTTCATACAGAACCTCCTGTATTTCAGGTTGTACCCATTCTTTCTCTCTCCTTCACTCCATGTATGTACATATGTATCATAGAATCATAGAATGGTTTGGATTGGAAGGGACCTCAAAGATCATCTAGTTCCAACCCCCCTGCTACAGGCAGGGACACCCTCCATGAGACCAGG
>VXBL01008487.1:187149-211116 GCA_013400195.1 Aramus guarauna | reverse complement strand
TCTCAGCCTTTCCTTGTAGGAGAGATGCTCCAGACCCTTAATTGTCCTTGTGGCCCTTTGTTGAACCCTCTCTAGTATATCTGCGTCTCTCTTGTACTAAGGAGCCTAGAACTGGACATAGTACTCCAGGTTTGGCTGCTGGAGTGGCTGTTCACCAGTGCTGAGGAGAGGGGAAGGATCACCTCCTTTGACCTGCTGGCAATTTTTGCCTAATGCAGCTCGATACCATTTGCTGCCTTTGCAGCAAGGGCACCTTGCTGACTCGCATCAATTTGGTGTCCACCAGAACCACCAAGTCCTTTTCTGCAAATTTGCTTTCCAACTGGTTGGCTCCCAGCATGTACTGGTGCCTGGGGTTGTTCCTCCCCATCTGCAGAACTTCACACTTCTCCTTGTTGAACTTCATGAAGCTCCTGTTAGCATGTTTCTCCAGCCTGTCAAGGTTCCTCTGGATAGCAGCACGACCCTTTGGTGTATCAGCCACTCCTCCCAGTTTAGTGTCACCGGCACACTTGGTGAGAGAACTCTGCCTCATCATCCAGATCATTAATGAAGATGTTAAACAGGACTGGACTCAGTATTGACCCCTGGGGTACGCTGCTAGTTACTGGCCTCCAGCTGGACTTTGTGTCAATGACCACCAGCCTCTGGGCCTGGCCATTCAGCCAGTTTTCAGTCCACCTCAAAGGAAGTTCATATTGCACTTGCACATGCCTGCTACACATTAGCGTGCCTGTAGTAGATGTTTGCAGAACAAAAAGAGTAAAGGTGTGCTGCTTCTAGTCCTAATTACACAAGCAGTAACCTTCACAATATACAAATTGCATGTACCCAGATAAATAGAGGCCAAGTCTGTTATCTACAACTACCCCATTTGTACTGAATCAGACCCTAAGAATTTTAGGTTTCCATTGTTGAACATAAGGCAATAACCTACGTCAAACCCTCAGATTTTGTAGATGGTGTTAGTTCCTAGTTTAATATGAACTGTGGATCTTTACACTGGAAAATAAAATTAAACTAATTAGTGTCTCTCTTAACCTCTACATATTTAGACTGAAGGCTTTTGTGATTGCAGGGGAAAAGCCTAAGAATATTAATATGTAATTTTCTTTATACTATGAATCTTGTAAATGCATGTATTTTAAAAATCCATAAATAATAACTTTTTTCTAAGCAAGCTTTTCCTAAATATCCCCCTTCTTCATTTATGCAAAATCCTAAAATTAAGTGTAGTTACTTTTGTGTTGCCTTGCTTCAGTCTGTATTGTTAATTACTACCTTAGATGAGATCGTTCACTGTGGGTTTGTTTTGAAAACTGACCAGAAAGTTCTTAAAGTAATGATTTTGTATCTTAGCATAAATTTCCTCTGAAGGCCTACTTCCCTTACCATCACCAGCCTCTTGTAACAGCTTTACTCAGACGTCCTTTTGGTAAGTTTCTTCATTAAATACTTGCAGTATTAGCCAACCTGCATGATCTGTATATGTCTTAAAATGACTTTTAAAAGGATGAAGACATCCTTTGCTATTTCCTAAATAGGGTGTGTTGACTTAGCAATTTTAATAATATTCTTTTAACGTATTTTTTTTGCTGGAACATCTAATTCTCGTGTAACAATAATAGAGATATAACTTCAAATAAAACTAAACCAGAAGTGAATAACAAAGAAAGAGCGCATAATTTTGTAGGAATGAAGACAAGTTACTGAGATTGTAAAAATACCAAATATTTTTATCTTGCAATATTAGTGATTGTCATTATGAAAAATTTCATATGTATATTACAAGAAATAGCCTTGCTGTTTGTCTCTGAAACTCGAATTCTGCTGATCTTTTAGGTTGGAAATGTAATATTTTTTTTTCAGGTTTCCCATTTTTATAGATCAAGAAACTGCTGCTCAATATGGTACAGTTTTTCATGAGCAATAATTTCAACTCAGTACAAGAGCTTCTGAGAATGTTACTCCACTGATTGTATATTAATATTTAGGTAGCATTTACAGAAGGGTACATCAGCCTCATTTATAGTATTCCTAGCTGTACTTCATCACATGGCTTTGTCGATGAATTGTTCTAAGAAACACAGTAATAGGTATTGTTAAAAATTGGGAAAATTTAAAATTATATTTTAAATCCCTTGTGATAACTGAATCAAGTTGCACAAATTTTAATGCTAGCTTAATATGGTTAATTTCACTCTTCTGTTCTAATTAGACAGACTAGACTTGTAAGAGTTTTATTTTCATCCTCCCTCCTCAGAACTGCCAACTACACACTGGTCTCAACACCTGAAACACATTTCAGATACGCTCAAAACATTAGTAGAGGATACAAACATTAGGTAAGCAGTACTATATTTTCTAAATTTGTCCTTTACATATGTTACTTTGTCAAAATGTCATGTCATTTGAAGTGTCTGGTGGCTACATTTCATCATTTTCTTACTACTGGAATAATAATATGTGGTGAACTTGAACTTTGTAGCACTTATGGACCTGACCAATAAGCCTCTGAGTAAACAAAATCTTGTTGTTCTTTTCATTTCAGCAAATAGCCAGCTGTGTAACAGAAACGCTTATTGCCTACTCTCTCATTTTCCCCAAAACTTTTAAAACTGATTCTGGTTTGAGTAACAAGAGAGGTCTTCCAACCAGAAAAACAGCTAGCGTTGGAAACAGCCTGTCGTGAGCGGCGTTGATTTATGAAGGAGATTGTGCTGGCTCTCGGCAGGCTTGTGCAAACATCTAAACTTCAAACTACTTGATTTTTTTTTCATAAAGATATGACTGTTAGACTGCAGTATCGCTGTTTATTAGTCTTTGAGCTGACACCTCATGTTTCTGACCTGTTGCCCTTAGCTTTTTTTGTCCAAATAGTTGCTATAATGAATGATAGTGTTTGTCTACATTAATTCTACTACAGGTAGTAGATTTTTTAGGACTATATGAAAAGAATGAAAAAAGATACATCTCTATCTGTTGCTGCCCTTTAATTCTTTCTTATCAGGTGTGTGATGATGCCTGACTCAGCTAGAGCTTGGATATGAGTCAGCTTAGATCTACTCCAAGAGTGAGCTTTCCAAAGAATATTAAACAGTATTTGAATTCAAATAAACCAATTTCATTTTGATTTAAAATCTGAAATATTTCAACAGAAACACAGAACACCTAGACAAGATAGACTTGTAAAACAAGATACCCAACTGTCCCTGTGTCCTGGAAGGCAGATACTTGCATCCACACTTGGTTTCAGTTAACTCACAGAGGCTTTTATTTTTGTTGTTGAGTGGCAGAAAAAAGCTTTTTGCTATTCCCTCAGAGGCCAGGCTGTCTGCTGGCAGTTTCTCACTTTCTGTATGAGCTGCAGTTCAGTGCTATGTCTCGCCTGTTCATCCCTGAAGTCTGTCAAACCTTTCTGCCCTTGGAGTGTGACCAGTAGCTGACCCTGGCTTCTCAAAGAAACACATAACTCAAGCTTAGAACAAACAAATAAAACAAATATCATCCATCATAATGTATTACAATAATAGAAGCATGTCTGTTCTCCCTTTTTTGCATAGCCCTTTCTTGGCTTATATTGTCTTTTCCCCCCTTTGCTTTGATAGTACACTAGTTTCAATAGTATTGTACTTGCCAGAATATCCTCTTAGTTCAGAGCTCATGCAACAATTATGTTTTCTAACAAACGCCTCTCAGTTACAAAGAAAATGGGTCTGGCTTAAGTTTTTAAATACTAATATCCAGGAGGAAACTGTATTCAATTTTCTTTTATTGCTTTATTCCTGATTCTGCATCCTTTCTACTTAACAAGATTAACAAAGGAGCAAAAAATGCTACTCTACAACATATCTTCTTGCTTCCTGTAGTCAGTGCTCTCTGTTTATATAGCTTGTTTTTCAATAGTAAGACTTAGAGCACGGTGATTTCTGTGTACTTCTAATCAACACATTGCTTCTGTGCCATTATTTATTATTATATGTAGTCGTCTTAGTGAACAGTAAATGTTATGTGACATTTTAAACCAGAAATTGACTGAGCTACATTTGTTGGGGAGGGGGGAAATCCCAGAAAAAGTGAAGGGCCACTTGGTCAATGACAGTGGAGCAGTTGACAGAGGTGCCACTACAGAGAGGGCAGAAACAGCAGTGGGAGCAGAAGTGGAGGGTACGCAACTCCAAACCAGGCACTGTGCTGGTACAGGAAAGTTATGGAGAGTTGTAAGTGTTGTGGTGCCTAGGGACACCAGGCAAGAACTGAGTTCTATTCTGCTAAGTACCTGTTAAAATTCATGTTTGAAGTTTAAGGACTTGTATTTACCCTTTGAGCTATGAACACTTCCCGTCATAAACACTATTCTCTGTAATTCACTTTTAATTAAATTTCATCTCTGATTGTACATCACTGGATTTCAGAGCAAGTCTTTCTACATACATTGTCACAGCATTGATTTATGGTTAGATAAGTAGAGTATTTTGCTGAGGGGGGGCTATTTTCCTAGATCACTGTCACATTTGTTTGTTTTTTTCAAAGTTTTTTAATGTTGCATTTCCACATTCTAGTAGGTTCAAAGACTTTACCAGTGCTGATCCTGTTCCTTTAGCTAAGGAATTTTAGCCTCAGATTTTTTCACACCTACCTAGCTCCCTGAAGTCTGAAAATCCTTAAACTGGAGAGTATAAATGATAAGGCTAAATTTTATGATGTATATTTTAATACATAGTATATTGTCACCAGAAACTGGTGTTATGGATAGTCTGTTCTACTGACAAAGTTAGTTTTTTAGCAGCAATGGGTGTGTCTCATTTAACTGTGATTGCAGATAATAGAGTAGTACATGGCTGTATACTTAGCAGGTAAGGCATTATCTGCTGAAGAGTAGTTTAATGATTTTTATTTTCATGCCAGTACTCTTTGTGGTTAACTTAAGACATTTAAAAATGTTAAATAACAAGAAAAACTTAATTGTATCTGTGCTCTTTTCCAGTTCTCTTGCTGACCTTTTTGAGATCTGGTTTTTGGTTGCTCGTTTTGGAGAATGGCTAGATATTGCGGCAGAACAATTACTGAAGGCTGCTGTAGAACCAGATGCTTTGCTGTGGCTGCTGGCATTTTACTACTGTCCTCAGAATGAAAATCAACAAAGGACTCAGATAATGGTGGGTAATGTACTGGTAGTAAGCAGCAATAAGCAGTCAAAAATCTACTTATATCATATTGCCGTAAAACAAATAGTGCAGACCAGAAAAATGAAAGGTCTGCACTGCAGAAGGTATTGGCTTTACAAGGTCTCCTGGGAATTGTGTTGCAGTGGAGAAGTTGAAAGATAATTTTTGTGGATTTCCTTGGTGACATTTAGAAAACATTTTTCCTCTTTTTAAAGAATATTATATAGATTAGCCCCTTCTTAGATTTCTTATGGATAATTTGGGTGCTTTTAATCACACGTAAAAATACTCCAGTAATGGTATTTTTTTTTAAATCACTGTGTGGCAGAATTCATCATTCCTGTGTTATGGCATCTTCTGAGAAGGAAACACAAGAGAAACCACAACAGCAGTCAAAGCAGTAAAGATATTTATCAGACACAGCCCTGAATCCTAACCTTGCCCACCTATTCTGATTTCTCTTACATATCTTTACTGATTTTTGTTATTTACAAGATTGTAACAAGTATGTTATATTGCTATATGCTAGGTTTCTAAGAGAAGGAAGCAGTGTTCTGACCTCACGCATTGTACTGCATGAATAGTGCTGTGTGTGCATGCAAATATATGAAAGGCTTTAATTTAGACTTATTATACAAGTTTGAACTAGCCCAAGCAATCTGATCTACAAAGCCCAGGTTCAAAATCTGGCTGCAGCATCTCTAGTTTTCCTTGGTTTGAAAATGGATTCTGTTTGATTTAAAAATGCAGCTTAGTACACCATACCGGTGAAATGCCATGCTTTCATTTTACATCTAATGGTCCATGTACAACAGTGCATTCTGCAATATTTTATTTCCTTCCATTCCCCTCACACCACCCAGATGGCACTACAAATGCAAGCTCACATCTCAGTCACTTTTTAATTTTTTTCCTTTTCAATTTCTTATAGTCTAGGAGCAGGAGTGGAATGTTGGCTGAGCAGAGTTAGGTTAGTGCTACAGTGAAGTAAAAAAATCAAGGTTGGTTTTAGAATGCAGTTTTGGGAAGGAAGGCAATACCCAAGCAATAAACATGAGTGAAAGAAATGGAAGGACTATGGGTGCAGATCTGTGTATGGAATATTGTTCTAAGTGATTTCACAGAATGAAATCACATTGTCCCATATATAAAATCATCTCCCTGTGTGTCTCCTATTCTATCAGTTTGTTATTCTGTCATAATGTATGACAAACTTCAGTGAGGAAAAAACTTTTCCACTGACAGCCCACGCAGTTACTCATCTGTTCCCAGAGGTCTAATATTTCAGTTAATTGTGATTCTTTTCTTTAGTTACTTCAAGTAAGAGGATTTTTTGTTTTCCACAGCTCAGGCTACTTCAGATGCAGTCCTACAGCTCATGAAAATCTTCTGCCTTTAGTTAGATATTTGCTTTTTCTTTTATTTTGTCCTTTGGCAGGTTAGCTCTCAGCTCTGTCAAATGCAGTGGTTTCCTCCTCGACGCCTGCAGCTTTCACCAGTTAAGGATTAAGATGGGGTAGGAACTTCTGGCAGATGCCAAGCTGGAGGACTTTTCATTCAGGGTGTTTTTGTGTGGAAAAGGTGTGCCATCATGACTTATGATTTTGTCTTCCTGCTACTGACTTCAGGTAGCAGCGTATATATCAGCAAGAGCAGAATACATAGGGTTAAAATGATTTGAAGAAGAAAAGGACTACTTTAGCGGTTCACTAGACTGCACTCATATGTGCAGGACTCAATATTCTACTCCTCAATATTTACTCATTTGTTGGAGTCCATTCAACCTAAAGGTTGAAACCTTTAGACTCTGAAACACTGAAGGAACAAAACTTGGAGGTTGGTGATAGTAACTTTGGCACTAAAAATGAGTCTCCCAGGGTACGTGAGCTCATGGAGCAAAGCCAAACAAGACTGTCAATCTCCAGTCTCGAGCAAATGGGATGGAGGCACACCAAGAATAGGACGCACAGAGGGATAACCGATCTTGAAAAATTCCAGTTAACTTTCTTCATATTCTGGTATCATTTGTTGCCTCACATGTAATTGTGGATATAGTTCAAGAACAGCATTTTTTCCAGACTATTTTATGTGGAATTGTTAATAGGGCAGGGATGCGGAAAGCCAGATCGGGTAAATGACTGAAACAAATTGTCCTAATGAACATGGTTGACAAACGTGTGTTCTTTTCCTTTGGGTCTGCAGTGGTGTATTTTCCCATTGTTCCTATACTTACTCATTTGGGGTTTTTCTACCAGTTTGTTTAGTTTATTTTTAATACAATGAACAGAATTATTGTTAGGATTTTTTGCAATAGTTATTTATAGTTCTTTTTCCATTGTGTAGGTGCCAAAACCTTCTGTTTTCTACTCCCAGTAAAAATTAGTTTTTATTGGCTAACTCAGAAGGTAAAAATATAAGTTGCAAACAACACAGGAAGAAGGAAAAAACTGCATTCTTACTAGAACATTTTATCAGTCGAGGTCAGGTTGCATGGGGATTTAATTGATTTGTAGCAGCAATACTGAAATGCGCCCTTGAGGAACCTCTGTTCTTCTTCCCACAATGCAGAAATCTGACCATGTTCTGCTGAGGGACTTTCTCCATTTCCTTTTATTATTAAAAAAGGTCAGATCCTGGCCTGATGCCCTGCCTGCTTCATTTTCAAGACCAAAGAAAGTTAAAAAATCCATTCTCTCCACCTTTTTGTGTGTGCATCACTATGAAAGAAATGTGTACAGCCCTTCCTTCCCTGTTCTCCATCCTGCTTAAATTCAAACTCTTCATGTTTGGGTAGTTTCTGCCAAGGATACAGTTTCCTGTTAGTGAATAAATCCAAAGGAAAAATACCATAGGTATGACCTTTTCTCTGATCCTGCATCCTTTGAAATTGTTTCTTACAGGTAGAAGCTCAAGCAGTCTACAGTCATTTAATGATGCTCTTTAGCTGTACAGTCCTTTCTGTCAAAGACCTGGAGGTGGCTGTACACAGTATAACGGATACAGAGCAGTGTTGTAACCAGCATCTTATAATGCATCTTCTTACCAACTTTTTGCTCTTTTCTTCTGGTGGACATACAATTGCCCAGGATTTTATTTACCATGTAAGTGTTTCTTGCTTTTTTTTCCAGTTTAAGTAAAATATTTTTTATATTTTTTTTTTACTATTTTGGATTTAAGTTCCTACCTCTTAGTAAAGAAAACACGTAACAGAGAAATAAAGAAAATCATGACTACAGCAACTTATACCTAACTAGCAACAATTTTATTTTAGCTTAAGTCAACATACTTTTCTTGACACTTTTTGGCAAAATCTCATTGCAAAGGTTGCTGTCCTCTCTGTATGGCTGCAGAAATAGCTGGAGTAGTAGCTTACAGTTAAGGGATACATACAGTTCATTTACAACTGGCACAGACAGCATGGGCAAACATTTTGCTTTTCCCAGTTATAAATAACTCCCTTAATTATCCAGATCCTGCAGAGATGATGAAACTGTCTTCTGTTTTCCATTATGTAAAACAGGTAGTTACTAAAAATTAGCATTTATGAGGCAGAAGCTTGGTTCTTTAGCAAAGCCAGAGAGGAAAATGGTGTGATGATTGTGCGAAAAAAAGAACCAAGACTTGAGAGAGCATCACTTAGGGTGTGAAAAAAGGTGAAGAGGAGCTGAATGTTGGAAACATGCCATGATATTTTGCTATTGTTGATGAGAGCCTTCAGGTATATTGGTGCAAACAGTAAAATGTGTTTGTGTCTCTCAAGATAATAGTGCTATCTCAGTATGAGATTAGGAATTTATTCCTCTCTAACTATGAAACTATACACTTTTAAGAAGTACAAGCCTCCTGTGCAAGGAGGTCTAGGTGCAGTATGTGATTTTAGCACTTAAAAAGTTATTCCTTTCAGCAGCAGTCTGCTCTTCCGTCTGTATAGGGTATATAGCATATATAAAGAGCATGATTTTATGACACAGGGAACTGGAAACCTATTTTAGTGGCTACTCCTTCTGGCTGACTAAACAGACGTAACATGTTTCTGTTTAAGAATGGCTATGATATTTCTAGCATTTTAGGTCTAAGTTCACAAATGATCGATTTCTTCTTGGTGTAACAATGTAATTATAAAATTACATTTTATAATTTTTATATTGTTTGTATATATTTTTACATTATTTGTTTATGTTTTTTAGTATTTCTCTTTTGAGGAGTTTGGCTGTTGAGGAGTCATACTGTAATAGACTAGACAGCTGCTTTAAAACTCTTCAGGAAGACCAAAGACAATTTCTTGTTTCTTTATAGAAAGCAACGAAACTAACTTTCAAAACACTGAGTATTCCCCAGTGGTGGCATGTTGTAGGCCACAGTAATGCTGGTCTGATTTATTTTGACTGTGTCTCTGTAATCGTTACGGTATAGCTAGGCTCTCCGTGTGATTTGAAAAGGCCTGCATACAATACAGGAAAGGCAGAATGGTGTGGAACAAAATTGGGATGCAAGCCAGTGGTTTTGGTTAGCATGGTAAACTCTGGGATTAACGCAGCAGATAACATAAGTCCCTCCTGATCTGCAAAAACTGCAACTTAGGGTCTTTTCCTGGTACTTTGTCATCTTTTGAGGGAGGGATTTATTTTAACTTTTGAAAGCTTTACAGAATTGAATTGTCTCCCCAAATCCTTTTAGCTGTTTTCTAAGGAGATGACTTCTAAATGGTTACACTGTCTGTACATTTGTGTTTTCTTTAAAAACTTTTTGATCTCTTGATTTGTTTCACTTAAATTTGAGAGAACAGTAGAAATCTCAAAGTTGCTCAGTTCCTCCAAGATGTATGAAAAGAAATGCCTTGGGCAGAAGTTGCTTTTCAACTCAGAGCATCTAACATGTTCCGTGGTGAGGGACAAATCTGTGGTTTTGTTGCAGATATTAATGGAGAGTTCTTAGTACTTAGGAACCTAATGCATTATTTCCTATCTTCTCTGTTTTCCCTTGAGGTTACTGAGGCAACTGATACAAGCAAAGAAGTTTGTAGCCTTCTTATCCGTACTGCATACAGAATGAACCATAATGGAGAAGAAAACCAAAGGACTGTGAAGCTGCTGAATGAACTTCTTCAAAAACTAACATCGAAAGTTTAGACTTTTAATGTCAGCTATTTATCAAGCCAACAAATCAGATCTTTATCCAGGTGTCAGACTTTAATTAACATCTTGCACTGCAGGTAACCAAGGGTAGAAAAGTATCTAGTTAAGGATATCCCGCAACTTTGTATTCCCTCATATATATTGGAAAATAATCGTGATTGGAAATGTTAATGTTTTTGAACATAACAGTAAATATTGAAGATGGCTGAAAATTACGTTCTGAGCATCTTCTTTAACAAGAGACCTACATCACTGAAAGCAGTTCACTCATCTCCTTGTTGTCTGTTGTTGTTCTTACCCTAAATTACACATGGTTTTATTAGCAAATTGTACCCAACTGCTTGGTTGGTAAGTTGCTCCTAAAATGTTTTGTTCTGTAATTCTGCTTTTATGAAACTAATTATGATCTCAAGTAAGTGTTAGTGATTCATGGTGAATGCACTCTATGTTCTCAGGAAATCAGTAATGTTTCCTGAACTCTTTACTTCTTTTTGAAAATGTATCCAAAAGGAAACTCCTCTCAGATTGGCTAAATTATTTTTTTTTTTTCAGTACTGCAGCTTTCACAGGACAGTGTTGCCTGCAAACAGATACTGCAGGTAGTACAGCCTAGTTTCAGTGTGCCATGACTGATGCTATTGTTTATTCATTTAAGAAATCTTTTTTTCATTCAGACAAAACAGGGCAAGCACAACATAGGCATAAGGAAACTTTCCAGTTTGAGGGCCAGATTTCCTAAAGGGAGCATATGGTTGCTACTCATGTCCTTCCTTTTTGTGTCCAAAGATAGTTTGCTTGCTTCTTCATTAAGGTTACTTGTCTCATCCAAAGAGCATGGACAGTGAGCAATGGCTTACTGTTTTACCCTTAGGAAAGTATTTGTCCCAAGAAGTTTTGTGAACCTGTTTCTACCTGAACTAGAAAAATAAGGATGGAGAATGGTAATGACAGATGATCTTACCTCTTTTCAGTAATTTGTTCTTGTATATTACCTAGCTTTAATGTCAACACTTGCACTATGGTCAAAGATGCTACTTGGAACACTATTCTTACATATAAAATCAAAGGCATGTATCTTAACACAGCTTTCTGAATGTAGCATTTGGTTTTGATCAAGAGAAAAGAAAAACAATATACTTAGTGTCCCTTGGCTGTAAGAACTGGAAAGATATTTTCTGTAAAGCTGTTGACTGATTTCTTACAATTTTGTTCCCAGTGAGTCATACCAGATCAAATTACAGAAGTTATGTGTCCTCTTGATCAGTTTGTTAATGTTTGTAATGTTTGATTCCAGCATATGAAGAGACAGTAAATATGTAATATACGTCTGTGAAGAAAGGTGGTTTTTTTTCTCTTTTTAGATTAAAAATATTTCTGAGTGAAAAATCAGAGGTATGTTGCAATTTTTCAGCTGCTGGTAGCCACATATACCTAAAAAAGCACAATCAAGCAACCCAGTTTTCTATTCCCTGAATATACCGGAAAATCATGGGATTAAACTAAATTATTTGTTTCTTGATCAGAAACTGAAGTATTTTTCTTGTGGGAACATGTGTGGAATGCTCTGCCTAGAATGATAAATAATCTAAAATTTGTCTCTAAAGGAGGAATGACTTTTTTTTTCTTTAATTTCTAATCCAGTTGTTGGATGGATATGAGATTCTTTGGGTTTCCTTAAATTCTCTCCATATTACATGAATTAGATGAAATTATTACCGTCCTTTCACAGAGCAGTCATTTTTTTTTTCCACTTACAAAGCACATGAAAATTCTACTAAGTTTCTTAAACAAAGTCAATACCCTGTTAAACAGTGGTAAGTCAATTCAAGCAGCAGGAAATGTGCAGTAAAGGCTGAAAGAACTACACTGGTAGTGAATTGCCACAGTCTTGTTTTCCTGTGTTTGGCTTCTTAAGAAATACTGCATGACTTAAACATTACAAGGAGGGTTTCCTCATTTCAGGAGGCTTTAAGGAAGAAACCTAATTGATGCTATCTGTAACTTTAAAAAGATACATCTGTACTGGCCTTGGTTTTGCTTTATTTAGCATAGTTGTTATAAATCGTTGGTATTTCTTTTTCCTTGCTCTTTCGCAGTGCTTGAATTATGATCCAACTTTGACATAAACCATGATTTTGTGGTATGTTGAAGCTACTTTTTTTAGTTTGCCAATGGAAGGGGAACAGTGTGATTTGGTAGATCTGAGTAATGGAAGATTTCTCATACAGGGGTTCCTGCATTATCTATCTCACATGTGTCTTCTCCTCTGTAATGGCTGCTTTCTGGAAAAGTTCTCTGGAGCCTTCAGGGCTGTACTTCTATGCGGAACCAGCCAACAAGTCCTGAAATCAGGCTTCAAGTAGCTTGCTCCCTTCCCTCCACTCTCCATGCCAGCACACACCCTAATCCTGGATATTTTACAGAACAGAGAGAGCTTTTCAAAATTTTTCTGCTTCAAGGAGTAGTTTTGAATACAAACAGTAAATTTGACTTGTTTATCAATGCTGCTGCTTTTCAGTCTAAAACTGCTAAGTTACAGCTTTTTGAATTCTGCAAGCTTTCCAGCATGGGGCTGAGCAGTTTCTGTGGATTTGCTTCAGAAAAAAGCCACTTCTGTGGCTTTCATTCAACCAAGATCTTAGTACAGTGCAGCTACAAAGCAGAATACATTTTATTTTGTGAGGTATGCTAGGAACAGGTATGTTACCAAGTATTGCAGTTTATCTGACCAGCAGTAACATGTTAATCTGTTACTTTTGGGATTTGTGATCAGGTTTCCATACTCACAGCACTCTAAGTGGAAGGAGGTGTTAATACACAGTCATACTGAAGATGCAAGTGAGTTAATATTAGTTTTGGTAAGTTAGAATTCATGCCATGGTGGTATACATTTGGCTTGGCTTTGGTTTTGTGGAGGACACAATCCAAAAAAATTCTGAAGCATAATACAAGTTTAGGATGAAATGTCTACCAAAAATGACTTGCAATTATTAAACCAAACACTACTAAAACTCCATTTTTTTTGCTGTATTATCCAATGACCGAATAAAATACTAATGTTCTGCGTGAGTAAATAATGTCACGGTAATTAAAATGTGGTTTTTCTTGTGATATAAGACTGTTGTAGGAAGATGAGAATTTCTGACACTGAAGTGCAGCTTTCTACTAGACCCAGGTTTGAAAAATCAAAACCTGGAATGTTCTGGGAGGAATCCGCCACCAGAGCACCGAGCATGTTTTTGAATACATGTTTTTATACTTTCCAGATATAGTCTGCAATGGCTTTGTTATGCAATCAGCATGTTTTGCTGGGCAAGACCGTAAGTTAAACCACTGTAACTGAACTATCTGGTGCTAGAGGCAGCCCTCTAGCACTTAATTCATAGCAGTATTCACATGTGGGCCTGTTTAAGTCCACCTACCTCTCTGGCAAGTTTTTCTTACTTGTGATACATTTTTTTCCTTAAATGCTTACTTGGATTTAAAAGATATGCTCATGGTAGATATTTCACTTGCTGCCTTAGCAAAGAGTAGCTCTGATTCTGGGAATTTGCTGTTAGGTGGTCTGTTCACTAGTGAATACCAAAAAGGAACTTCCCTTGCTTGCATTGGCCATCTTCCTTTAACCAGCTGTCTGGCTGCTGGAAAGGAATAAACCTCATGAGCCCCTTCTGATGGCTTAAGTGTACTCATAGTGACTGGGTCCTTTTAGCGGCCAGGAGCCAGCCTAGGGATAGGCACTGGATTGCCATCACCCACTGAAACAAAAAAATCTGAGATGTCAGCTGGCTGTAGCTGAGTTGTAGCAATACAGCGAGTAGGCATGGATTGTGCCTTAGTTTATATTTTACATTCTTGCATATGTGTGAAAGGAGAGAGGGTGAGAAGGAAGGAAAAAAAAACCCACCCAGCACGCTGAAACTCAGTTGCAGAAATTTAGCTGTGATTTTTATATTCAATTTAATTGTAGTACTGATAGGATTAGGAAACAAAAGGTCCATATAAGACAGTTTACCTGAACAACATCAAGTAGCAGAAAATAAATAATCCAGCAATACTATGCCTTTAATAGTTTTGTACATTTAAGTAACTTCCCATCTCTTAATAAATCTTGCTGCTTTAAAAACATGTTACATAACTCTTCTGTATTATGTCAGATGATAGACTCATTTCATAAAAAAAGCAGCTCCTCTGGAACGACCTTCTGTTTTCTACGATTTTGAATAAAAATATCTGTTAGGCCCATGAACTTTGGCAGATGCATATTGCCATCTTGAAAAGAACACATCTTGACCATAATGAACAGTTCCACTTAGTTATCCACGTTCTGGATTACACTTGAGATTTCCCATGTGTATGTGCCAAATCAGCCTGTACATAAAGTTTATTCACTCCTTGCTCTTTTACTTCTTAGTGTCTGGGTTTATTTTGAGGCTCCCAAAACAGGTGCATGCAGTATGTCATTTGCATGCTACTGTTAAAAGTTCTCTTAATATTTCATGTATGAGAAAGCAGCTTTTCTTTGTTTTGACTAATGATGCTAAACTTCTACTCCATAAAGTTGTCTGAAGATAGGACTTCCATTTTTTTTATTCCAAACTAACTTGCAGTGATAGCTGAAGATACAAATTTCCCATCTATATTATCATTTCCTGTAGAGACCACCAGTAAGTGTCTAAGTGCTTTTAATCTCACTTACTTAAAATATCAGTGCTTCCTTATCAGCTTGAGATGCCTGTGAACAGAGGCAAAAGCCAGTATCAAATTCCACTGAAGAGGGAGAGAGAGAGACCTTGAAATTTAATACAGAATTAATTCTTAAGATGAAAATGACTGATACGCATGTCTGTGCATTCAGGCATTATTTGTGAGTTCCTAGTAGGCAGCATCATTGCTGTCTTTTCTGGAGATACGAAAAAATATAAATGTCTCCACAGACAACTAAATTTCTTCTTCAAATGCATTGCAAAAACCACTATTATGGTTCAACTTTTCCCTTCTTTTGGGTCTGCTTCTTTGCTAAAAGACAGATGATTAGTGCTGAGCAACAGACTGTACAGCATACTTTTAGGGTTGGACTGAATTGCTGTAGTTGCTTGCTCTGGCCTGCTTGACCTAGGCCATAAAAGGATGCTGAGCAAATGTCAAGCCCAAACCTTGCAATTAAGCTATAACATCTGTTTTGGAAAGATAATTCCCTTGGGATTTAAAGGTTTCAGATGATAGCTGTTGAGTGCTTTTCATCGTAGCTTTTCCGATTTGATTTCTTTTTTAACAGTTGTGCTTGCTGTATTGGCAGAGTGAGCTCAGACGCAGTTATTCTTTAGGCAGAAGCGCTGCTTTTTCTTTCTCTTCCTCCTCTCTCTCCCTTTCTGCCCAGGATCCAAGGTGAATGCAGGTATGATCCATAATGGATTTCTAGGAAAAAGTGAATCAAGCAACCACAACAAACTAGTTTTTGCTAGGCTAAATTAGGTCACGGTGCAAGTCATCCAGCGTACCTGTCAGGGAAGGGAAAGATATGTGTCAGACTCTGTATCTGCCTTTGTGGGTGATACCAGCTACGTTCCCAGGCATAACCCTAGCACAGATTTTAATATGTTGATTACTGTTAATTCACACCTATAAAGTTAGTTTATTTTCAGTAAGATTCACTTTGTTCTGATGATCTGTGTCTACCTTTCCAGCAGCTGAGCTAAAGACAGTATTTCCTCTTTTATCTTTTACCATTACTCTGCATGATATATTATCATGACCTAACTCTGTACAACTTTTTGTTTTGTTTTCGTAATGTCCTTTTTCATAGTGCTAAAAAGAAATTTTACAGGCTCCTTATGCCTTGAGTCTTACTTGTTTCCTCAAGCTGCCCACTTGCTCAGGCTGTGTTTCAGGCTAGCCATTTTCCCTTCCCTCTGATGTGAGAGTAATGGGCAAAAGGGTACAGCTAATTCCCTCCTAAATGAGAAAGCACAGAGTCAGCAGCAGCTGCAAACACCTCCCAGCAAAGCTGAAGACAGAAAACAAAGTGGAGGAATGGCTGTCAGCAAAATGGTATGTTTTACTTCGTGTTTGTAGCAGGAAGTGTATGACCAGGAATGCATTGCCTCTGAGGGTGCAAGGAACTTGCCAAGGTCACCCCCTCATTATGGTCTGCCTCCTCTCTGAACACATGACCAAGGAAGCGACACAAGAAAATAGATGGTGATCCTCGCCTAACTATACAGATACAGTTTCAGCTTAATCTGAGATTCATTCTTAAAGTTAAAACCTACGAACAGAAAAGAATCAGTGAGATCCTAACCAGCTGCTGGCCTAAGGAAATAAGTGGGAGACAGTCCAGCCTTCTGTATCGGGGTTTCTAATGCTATCCAAAGCAAAACTACCACTGTGTCTGTAAAGGACTTGATTAGGATGGGAGAAAAAAGCAAACAATGTTTTACTTTATTCAGAGGGGGCTGACTATGAAACAGAAGTAGAATGAAACCTAAGCAGGGCAAGGACACACCTGTGTGATTGCCTGGGCTCGTCATAGCCATGTACATTGGTATGTAAATGTATGTTAGCCTTGAAGCCTTTATTTTCACCTCCAGACAGACATTTAATGTTGTAATATTTATGCCACTTTCCCCAAAAGCCTGACTATACTTAAGAAAAAACAACTTAAACAACAAATGGGTAGTTTCTACTGGATTTTAGTGTGTTCACAGTCA
This sequence comes from Aramus guarauna, assembly GCA_013400195.1. Lineage (NCBI taxonomy): Eukaryota > Metazoa > Chordata > Aves > Gruiformes > Aramidae > Aramus > Aramus guarauna. The sequence continues at coordinate 194,103 of VXBL01008487.1, read as the reverse complement.
AGTCTCGATAGAAGTATGCGGTAAAACATCACTTTCAGCAACGATTTTAATTACAATAAGTTTGGAAATGGAATTTTTTTGTTGTTGTTTGCTTTTATTTACTACAATTAGAATCTACAACTTCTTCCTCCCAGAAAATTAATATGGAAACACACACCTTGGGAGAATCTTGAGTAAAGAAAAAAAAATTTGATTTTTTTTTTTTTCCCCTGCTAGGCTGTCACTAGGGTCTATAAAAAACTTAAATAATTAAATGACACTTTGTATGGCTCACACCCAGAGGTTTTTTTACACATTTATATTGTGTTATTGAAGCTACTATAAAATACATATAGGAGACTCCTGTTATCTCTCTTACTTCTGATGAGTTATGGTGACAATAAGTTATTTGAAGCCACCTGCAGCTTCCTTCTTAATCTGGAGCCTCACTATTTAGCAGTGCTTGGATCAGCAACAAAAGGCCATACAATCCCAGATACAGGGTCAGGGCAGCCATCTCTGCCATTTTTTAGGTTGTTTGGTGCTAGTGAATTATTTTCTGTTCATTTTTTCAGTTGCTACAATGCATGATGGATCACAAAGCTGTTGTGAGGGAAATCAGTGTTCACGTTCATGCTCATGTTAATATTGCTGAGACAGACTGAACAGCTGTAGCAAGCAAAATAAACTACTGCTGTGCTCAATATTAAAAAAAAATAATTAGGTAGATTGTTTTGAAAGAACAAAAAATTGGCGATATTTCCAAATGTGTGGAATGTCTTACCTGCTGTGTAGTTTTAGCAGTACTGGCTATGAACATGCTTACAACATATTTAATTTCTGGGTGTCTTGTGCAAGAGGCTTATCCAGCTTACACAATGGAAAAGGCAAAAAAGCAAGCTGGTTTCCTTTGCTGGCCTTTGCTGAAAAACCTCTGAAATGAAGCGTAACTCTTATGAATGGGATCCCTTAATATCTACATCTGTGAGCATAACTACTGCAATGACTTCTACTGTATCTCAGTGCATTCTTGGACAATTTCCTAACTCTTGCTGCATTTCAAAGGAGGAGGTCAGAAAATGTAGGGAGGTAAAGAGGACTGTACTCTTTAGACTGAAGTCACCGTTGAGGCAGGCTCTTCGTTTAGATTTTGAGCACAAGAACTTTAAAAAAAGTAATGAGCACATTTAATTTTTCTTGTTAATATTCATTAAGTAACAACTTTCAGCTGCTTCTCTCCTACAGAAAAGCAGAAATGGGGGCATTGGTTTTTTTTCCTAAGTTTGTAATGTTGAACTACTGTGCAATGGAGAGACTACACATACTTGAAATAAATGCTTATTTTTACAAGAGCATTTGATGTAAAACAATAGTGTACAAAGTAAATATGTTTACAAATTTTTGTGTTTAAATTCTTTCTCTCAGAAAGGAACAATTGAGATGTCTTCTGATCAGTGGAGCAGTACGTTCCTAGAAAAGAAGGGCTACACTTGATGTATCATTGTGCAAAAGGAGCAGCACAGGGCTATGGAAAGTATTTTCAGAGAATGGAAGGTCTGACATTTCTGGTAAAAGTTAACCTAAACAAGACAGAGAAAGAATGCTGATATTTGTTTTTCCTTCAGTCCCATCTCATCACCAGGATGATGGTTGGTCACTTTTCACAGATTATTTCAGCTTCCCATTCACCTCCCCAGCATCACTCCAGATCCTGCTAATTTTATATTGGCTTTTTAATTTGGCTTAGAATTTGCAAACAAAATTTTTAAGTACAGAATACAGTTCAATCAAATTTCAGAGATTACTAATGTTGGCCAAGTTACTGGAGTGCATAAAATCATTCAAATCAAGAGTCCTTGGCTTCTGCAAACAGGAATGCTTGTTATCGCCAAAAAGCAAGGATAACCCCCAAACTTCTTGGATTAAAGAGCTACCTAAGGCCACAGTAACGTGTGCGCGCGCGCGCCTCTGGAGGATGTAAATACCGAGAGGTAAATGTTTCTGTCATCTGATTGTTTTAGCAGTCACATAATCCTTCCTTTGATGTCTTGGGTCAATGAAATCCTAGTACCATTGGGGTTTAGTAGGAGATATATTAAGAGAGTTTCTCTGTGATCTTTCCTGCAACGGAAACAGCAGTAAAAGTTATTACTCTGTCACGATAAAGCAGTATATGTGCTTTCCAAATGGAGTTATTTTTTATGTTACTGGTAGAGCATAAACTGTTGTTACAGAGTTAACCATGACCTCTTTAGATTTCTAGAGCTAGCACAACCACATCTGGAAAGGACAGGGAAGATCTACAAAGCAAGCACATTCTCTTGGTTATTAGAGGGTTACTCTGAAAATAACACTGGACGTCAGTTACCAGAGCAATACTGTGTGATGTGCTCAATATCCACATACCTTCTCATCTTAAGCCAACAGTTGTCTAAACAGCACTGAGGTAGCTTTTCCACCTTAAGCTATTCAGGTTTAACATCAGGACATCATAATGTATACTAATGCAATTTTTGAGAGAAAACAATAACAACATTTCTCAAAGGCTCTCAGAAAAGGTACATCTTTTTTTTTTTGCTCTAGGGCTCGACTCCTGTTCCTGCTGAACTGAGCCAGTGTGTAAAATCAGAACTGATATCAGCTCAGTAGGCACCGGAGGACGGGTCCATCAACAGCCTGGAAAAACAGCAGCAGCTGTAAGTGACAGCTCCAGTCAGAAACAACCACTTCCTGCAAACAATACACAACGCTAGGCTACAACTGCAGAGAGATCACGACAGCATCCATTAAAGACAAGACTATGAAACAAAGCTTTATAGGGAATTCCAGTTTAAAGTCACAAATATTTATTTCCTCTGACCTTTAGAAAAGCACGGTAACCAAATTACTGTAGGTGGTGCCTTACTACTGCAGTCACACTGAGAATTTAAGGAGTGCTGTTTATTCTCAACTAAAACCAAGAGTCTTTGGTCCTACCCAAGTCACCTCTGCCTCTTATCTTCGATATACTGCATCTCACATGCACATTAATTGTAAATCTGCCCATTCAGCAGCAAGGTGTCTCAGCCAGAAAACGTTCTCTGCCCCAGGCAGGTTGCCAAAGTCTCCTCTCCCCTTCTCTTCAGGTGCAGAACTTAGCCACTGTGAACAAAGAGGGAAACAATCACTGTTCACCAATCAGCTAAGCTCTGCACCTCGCCAGAGAGGTCTCCTTCTTGGTATAGCTAATTATCAGATGAGGTTCTTCCATGATGTGTCTGCTGCTTTCCTTTCTTTTTTTGTGTGTGTGTTGTTTTGTTTAATGGACAGAGATTCCACACTGCACGGGTTGGATAGTTATGTTGAGTTTCATACTAGCAGCTGTGGTCATGGCTGTGTGGTAATCCCTGGCAATGTGATTTTAATCTTAAGTCACAAATCATCATGCCAGGAACCCAAACAGCCACAACAATAAATGAAAGCTGTGCAATTACATAGAACATTCTCATAACAGTATCTTTAGGTTTTATGTTATAGCTCACCATGCTCTCCTAGTCTGGCTGAAAAGTCAAATGGGCAATTCTAGACTATTGCTAACACATACATACCATGTCATTTTCCTCTGCGAGATACTGAGCACAAGAAACTTGCAGAAATTTCGATTTTTATTTTATCATTGAAGGAACTATAAGAAGACAGTTCCTAGTACAGTAGTACCAAAACCAAACTGCATCTCCATGTTTCTGACCTTCAGACATTTGAAGGCATCTACCACATTAAAAATTGTTGAATGTAACTCAAATTCCCTTGGGTCCTCAATAACTAGGAGCACACAAGCAAGTGTCTCAGCCCTACCTGTTTTAGAAGACGAAACTCCTACTGTGTAACTGATATCCTGGCACTCTACAGTCTAATCCACTTTTCCCAACAGGTTTTCTTGGAAGGCACAGTTCTTGTCTATACAGAAGACCAACATGGCTATTCATAAACAAACTTGCTTTCATGGCATCTATCTGCTGTATTTCATATAAATGAAGTAAACACCACAGATTCAAGTGGAACTCGCTATCAAGTACTGCTACGTGCATGGGCTTGAACAGGAGAAAATTAAGATTTCTGCTCAGTACCCATTAGAAAATTATGATTTGCTAAATTATATGCCTGAATTTTGATACCACAAATCAACTGTAAAGTTATGGGAACAACCAAGGCAATCAGTCTGTCAGATTAGTTATATCATTAAGCAAAAATCTGAGGTATGCTGTACTGGAAGAGACATTCATACCAATCCTAATTGGCTATGTGTTAAACATGCATGTACAAACACTGTAAGGTTACCTCCGGCTACTCAAATAGACTAAGAAATGGAGAATATCTTTGCAAATTACCAGTTTATACCCCGCAGCAATCTTTATTTTATGAGTATTTCTTGCAATTCTGCTTTTTCTCTGGTTATTCCTCCCCATTAATTTCAGAAACAAGCTAGATTATGTATGATATTAAGCACCTTCTTCATGTTACGGCTACTCTTCTTACCTCATTATCAGTCTTCAAAGGCCTTACTACACTTAACACAAAAATACTTGAATTATCAGCTTGTTCTCACATGATTCAGATTTGCTTCCAAGCGCAGCTTCATACTTCCGCTGTGGGCTCAGATTCTTTTCAAAGACTGTGCTGCCTACCAAGTCAACATGCAGCTTCATTAAACAGAAATGTTTCTTGCACAACTGCAATTTCTGAAAGCAGAATGAGAATACAGAAGAATACAGAATGGGAAAAAAACTGCAGGTGGAGTCTGCCATGACCTTTTCTGGCCATTCTGACTTACAGTTGCCTCTTGTACAGTCCATTACAAAGTTTACAACAAAGCCATGCTCCATGCTTTCCAGCTAGTGCCTGCATGTATCTAACTCACTGCTACACCAAGCTGGGTTTAAAAAAAAGAAAAGATCATTAACAAAAGTTACTTCTCAACCTAAGCAGCCACAAGCTGTATGGTATGCCAAAGTTTATTACTGTTTAGTGAGCTCTGCATATACTTTCTGTATGAGACAAAATCAGAGTGTTTAATTTAAAAAGAAAAATCACCTCTTCAGAATAACATCTCTGCCACCAGTTTGGCTGAGGATGCATCCATTTGTTCCTGTGCTGCAGCAAAGCATTTACGTGCAAGTTCTTGTTGTTTCCCATCTTCATTCAGCATTAGTTCACCATAGAGATACACACCCATTGCCTGAAAGAGGAACATAACACACAGATGTTCTATCACCACTAATGACCAGTTAGCTGGTTTTCATTCTATTGACCTCCTAGTACTCATTTAATTAAAACCAAAACAAATCAGACAACCCAAAATACAACTATACCATATCCTCTATAACACCTACCCTTCCCCCTCATAAGTGGTTTTCTCTGTATCTCTTTAGCCTAAGTCTGTATGTTGTATTGCATGTGTAAGAACAGAATACAAGAGGTGTACGTTATGTCGTGGAAAGAAAATGCTTTCTCGCTCCGTTTGTCTTGCTGCTTTTTAAGTTGAAATCTGTTTTCTTTTATCCACTACCTGAAATATTTCCAAATGCCGCTTAAGAAAACAGCTTGTCTTTCAACAGGATACACATTTTCTTTCCAATTGGGGTGTTTCCACACACAAACAAAGAGGACATCAACCGAAGCGGTCTGATTTAAAATTCCCATTTGGCAGTTCTGTAACTGGGCATCAACTAAATGCGGTCAGGTCTGTGTTTGAGACTCTTTTTACGCCTGAGAGACAGCTGAACATGCACAAATTCTGGTTGGGTAAGAAGGCAGGTTTTTCCTAACTACTCATTCTGGACATAGCAGCTATCAAGAAAGATAACAGGGTACCTGGGGGTGAGATCTGGGCCCCTTTGATGGCAAGTAGCAAAGCACTGGCTAATTTAACGGGAAACACATTGGGGATTGCCATTTATTTCTGATGCTACATTTTTTTCACGTGATTACAGGAATTCAGTAAATGTTAAGCTGCACTTACCAAAATAGGATTATACACATGACAAAATATTAGCAGCTTAGCACACTGACTTCTACAGTTGTACTTAATGTTTGGACAGTTGCAGGAGAGGAAAGGTTTGGATAGCATTGAAAAAACTCAATTTTTAATACTATTCCTCACAATTTCTAGCATTGGGTGGTAAAACAAAAAAAAAAAAAAAAAAAAAAAAAAAAAACCCCCCAAAAAAGGGGAAATTAAAATTTAAAAAAAAAAAAAAAAGCTCCCACAAGAAGGGAAATTTAAAGTTTAACAAAGAGTGAAATTAAAGGAAAAAGTCCCAGAGTGGCAGAAACCTGCCAGACTCCTCACTGATCCCCTACGCCTGCTCTCTTCCATCCAGAGACCCAAGAACATGGATTTCCAGGGTTTGCAACTGTACCAGTCTGGCAGCCGCACCAGGAATGCACATGGCCTTGGAGCTGGGCTCCAGTTGCTTTCACCAAGAATTTCAAAATGTTGGAATTTTGTTACAAATAGGAATTACCTTCTCTACTCAGTGTTAATAATTTTCCCCTGAGCCTAAACATTAACACGCAATAAACACACTGGGGTTTTGTAGTCCTGAAAACGATTTAAATAGTCACATTTGCATTTTTCCCAGACTTTAAAAAAAGCCAAGTCTTTCATGATGCAACTGCTCTGATTTGAGTTTTAATCACCCCAGAAGCTGGTTGTGCCATAAACTGTAGGCACTGCTGGAGTAAATGAAATGGAAGATATTGAAAATTACCTAAGAAAAAGGTGCAAAAATTATTTCCCTGCACTGTAGAAAATGTTAGTCTTTATTTGGCATAATATCTGTTCCAAACATAATGCAATTGAATATGCTTGGCTTTATGAAGTCAAGGATTGCCCAGGCTTTTGCTGGTGGTAATCTCCATCCATTCATAGGATTAAAATATGCACAGTATATATAAATCCTTATTTTCATAAATAATGTTTTATCCTTTTTTTTT
>VXBL01008487.1:162875-187104 GCA_013400195.1 Aramus guarauna | reverse complement strand
TTTTTTTTTTTAAATGAAGAGCTTGCCAGGAAGTCTGGGGCCTGTTTTTTGGCTGAGATATAAATAGGAAGTATACTTCAGAGCTGGAAGAAAGAGCATGAGAGAATGCAGTAACTTTATTGTGCTGTTGTGACAAAATGTAATTGCCTGAAAGCACAAAAACCCATTGGGTGTAAATTGCTTTGTTCATTGTATAAAAGGTAAAGACATTAACGTATTGGCTAGAATTTGACATATCTTGCAAGATTTTCTATTTTTTACACACATTTTAAATATATAACAGTCATCCTAAGCAGTGGATGTCTTGATTTTGTAGAGTTTGCAGTGAATAAAAATAAATAAAAGTTAAATAGAAAGAACAAGGCAGAAGTACACTTAGAATTGTAAGACCATAATGGCCTAAATAAAAAGCCATAGTAAAGATATCATGTGTGGCCAGCCTTTAAGACTTTCAAAATCTTCTGGTAGCATTGCCCTAAGTGTGGACAGGCCTGAATTCTCTGGATGTGTATTGTGCTATGCTTTTCCTTCTGGATGTCATCTTGAAAACTGAAGTCACCGCAGCACTGACTGCTCTGCACCTACCTCATATCTATATGCATTAACATTCACAGCTAGATTTGTCCTTGTCACCCTGCAAAAGGAACAAGTGGTGACAGGTATCTTCCTAGCATCATCGCTACCTTTGGCTTGCATAAAACAGAAGGAGAGGATGGAATATATCCTATTTCATCACTTACCAGATCATTAGCATGCTTAGGTGGGGTTGAAAACCCCTAGATGGCTTCCTTAAATTGCAATGTTTAAGGGGCAAAACAGACAAAATCTGAATACACATTTAATTTTTTTACAAACTTTAGCAAGAAAACACATTAAAATATTTTGTTTAGTTTCACACTAAAGGTCAAAAAGTTGATTATTTTTGAAAATGCTCATTAAATGTAACTTACCTGATCTTCTCTGAGAAATTTCTCAACATCCCTATACCCAGGCACATACTTGTGTTTAACAACAAGTTCACACCATCGATGACGAACCTTTGGGAAGAGAAAAAATATTAAGGGGGAAAAAAAAGAGAAAACTGTATTTTATCTGTGTAAGTGTTGATAAACAATGCGTTTCTAACCACTTTTGGTTTTATTGTTGTTGGGTTTGGGGTTTTTTGGTGGGTGGGGTTTTTTTGCCCAGCAGATGCCTCGTGACACCAGTGGGTAAACTGGGCAGAGGTGCAGCGCCCGGGCTTTGGAAACCCAGAACACCCAAACTCCTGGTTCCAAGTTAGTAAACTAACCCAGATCCAGGCACAGATCTGCACCATCTTCACTTCCAGTGTTTCCAGTCTTGACTATTTTTTTTTTTCTTTAAGTTAGGCTAGGGGTTATTTCTTTTATACTGTTAAAAGGGTGGAGAGGGAGGAGATTATGACTGCAAATGTCTGGAAGATGCACAAGATATAATCCATAATTTGCCCTGATATAATCCAAGTGATAAAAAGGCTTAAATATAATTTTGTACCAATATTAAATCCATGCCGTAAGGATAAGAGTTAGATATAAAACCATGAAACAGGGAGCTTTCAGTTAAATGGAAACAGTTTTTCGACCATATTTTTGCAGTAACAGATTTTAAGCACCTTGCGAAGCATTTAAAATCCATCTACACTTAAAAAGTCAGGCTGTTCTACCAAGTGCACATTGACACAACAGGTTATTAACATACTGTAATGCAAAGTGTGGAAATTTTCAAGCAAATCACAATTGAAAAATATTTTTATTTAATTAATGTGAACGTGAATTACACATGGTTTGTGGTTGTTTTGTTTTTTTTTTCTTTAAATCTCTGACTTTGTTCTTAGCCACTCTTGCCCCATAAATGTCACCTTCCTCTCCAGTAAGGCTTCCTCAGTTGTAGGCAGAGATCAGCCTAACATGTTATAGTCCATTAGTGGATCAGCACTGATTCCAAAGGAAAACAGTTAAGTGCAATAACCACACACACACACACCCCCACACACCCAACGCTTCTGTTTCACTTTTTGTTCTTACCATCTTTCAAAAGACAGGGCACCTAATAAACAATCACCTTTCATAGTAAGAGTAAAGTATTTCAAGTTCTAGTATTTTTCAAAACTGAGTCCAAATTATGCTCCTATCAAGTAACTGAACATGAACCTTTTTCTGAATAATAGATTTACTGATAATGGTGAGAATATAAGCCAGAAAGGGAGGGGAAAAAAGTCACACTTAAGTATATTGTTGCTTTCAGAAATAAGGTATTTGGAAACACTTTCCTTGTCCTCCTAGTCCTTGCCAACTTTACATCTCAGGAAAAAAATTCACAGACTTATGTAATTAGATGTTAATTCATTAGCATAATTAACAAGTGATAAATGCTCACAGGTCCTGGAATAGTCCTTTCTGGGTACCTGGTATCTCTTTCCAGCTGACCTCTTACATGAAATAGTTTGAACACAGTTTATGAGTGAAATACAATGCTGAGGGGTTTTCTGGGTGAGTGGAGTTTGTGCTCACAGCATGTAAGACAGTGAAGAGTTACAGTGCAGCGCACGGCAGGGAATGAAAGCTGTCTCTTAAAGCTTTTTGCTGACAAAATAACAGCTGTTAAAGATTCCTGCAAGTGGAACCAGTGCTAAATCTACAAAAGTAAATAGCTTTCCGAGATTCAACTCACTTTGCTGTAAATGCCCATATGCATAATGTAGACCTTCAAAACTGTACCCAGCTGCTGCTTCTCCCTGGAGATGCTAAACATTTCACTAGTAAATCTTCCCAGGAAATCCAGCTTTGTTACATGGCATTTCTCATAGCACCGAGTAGCTCCACACCTGGACCAAACCTTCAAGGCTCAAAAATTAAGCGTACACCTCCTTCTTCTGTAGGGTGAGTTAACCAAACAAGAATATAAACACATTTAAAAGGTCGTATATCTTCATCTCATACACTTTATTCTGTACCTTCTGTCATATATTTAAAAAAATAAAACAAATTCCTTCAGTATTCTCATAGCATGTATGAGAAACATGAGGAGGAAGGGACTGTGTCCCTCTCCTGTGATCACTGCTCTCCTACATCTCACGGTCCAGCAGTTCCAGCGCATACCCAGGAGGTAAGCAATCACGTCCAGTTTCTGCGTCTGCCCAAGACCTCAAACTGTGCCTTCAGTGACAATATTTCAACAGCAGATTATAAAGTGTTCTGCGATGGGGCTCTCTTCATACCTCCTGGTGAAGCTGTTTTTTCCCCTGCAGTTATGAAAACATTTATTGATCCTAAAGGGGGAGGTTACAAAAGCTTTAAGGCCTAAGTTTCTGAGTACTTTTGGTAAGAAGCAGGGACCTGGCTGGCGCAGCGCACAAGCCAGCTCATCCCCAACACGCCTTTCGTGGTGTGACCACAATAGCTGCGTGGAGAGCTGAACAGAAGTTCTCCTTGTGAAGGCGTTCATGTGGTCCGACTTCCTCACATACAAATGTAAGGCAGACATACACAACATTAGTATCAGATTATCTGAATCTCAACAGCTTTGGAAAATATGGAACAATTAAGCTGTGCCCATTCCCTTAATTGTTCCTTCCTCCATAGGGTTCCTGTTCTTGGCAACCAACCTCCTTTCAAATAGTTTAAAAGGAAAATATTTATTTGTTGAGTGAGATTTGGGACAGCACACACTTTTCTTTCTCTCCTTCGCTCTTCCCCTTTCTTTCCCAGGGTGAGTACAAATCCTGGCACGTTTCTGCATCTGAGATGCTGGTGCCGTGCCAGCTGGGGCAGGAGCAGCACGTCTGTTATCCTCAGATCACACATTTCCCTCCCGTTTTCCAAAAAGCCCCAAATTCTCTCGCGGCAGAGCAAACTGCGGGAGACCCAATTGCTGCTGAAGCACCTGTGAAACCAGGAGGGTGGTCGGCCCCGACGTCTCTCCCGTGTCTCGGAGGGGACCCCAGTAAGCTAGGCGCAGAAATCACCGCTGGCTCTGACTGCAAGAGGGGCACAACGCTGGCATTGAAATCTTCACTACCACTTGGACTGAACATATATATTGGTTGCTCTCCTGCCCCCCACGCAGCGTGGTCTGCAGACAGCCATGTAACATGAACTGCAGCTAAAGCAAACACAGCAATTTCTCAGATACATGCACTATAAAGAAGTATTTTTTCTAGTATAATCCATGCCCTAGGCTGATACCACAAACATGAGAATTTTATTCACATAAGACAGGGATGGAAAAAAAAAAAAATCAGTTCCCAACATCTCATCCAGTGCTTAGAGCAGGAAAAGTAAAATGGGCCCCACAGCTTCACAGCCTAATGAATGAGTCATGTGAAGAGGCGCTTTTAACAAACCAGTCTCGAAAGGAAATTTTGAAAACTAAGTAGCTTGTGGTAGGACTGAGCTAACCATACCGCATCCTGTGTATGCTCTTCTTGGCTTTTCTGTTCCTCTCAGGAACAAATACTCAGTGGCAAAAATAAGAATTCATTAGTCCTCTCTCAACCTTCTGTCTGCACATTTCTCTGTGCTCTTCTGCATGGTTCAGAGATGTCGTTTTGGCTGGTTACACCATAAACAATATAAACTAAACCTGAAAAGTAATTTACAGCAATCCTTCCTGTTACTGCTGGCAGAGAGCACATACGACTTTGGATCTGAAGCAGCACCTGTAACCACCCACCCACACACCCACCCACACACTCCTCCTGGTTTGGCAGCTGCATGGACCCACGTGCCGAAGTTGGAAACGCAATTTATTTTCTCAGCCTCCGATTCCGGGCTGAGAACTGTCCTTCTGAGCCCGCGACTGATGGCTGGTATGCTTGAGGACGGAGAGAGGTGCTGGGGGAGCGATGGAGGTCTGCTGGGACCTCAGGTTCCTCGTGGCCTGGAAATTTGCTTTCCTCCCGTCCCGCTTTTGCAGCTGGTGCGGACATCTCCACTACCAGCTTTTTAAGCTAAATGACTATTGTTACTGTGGCTTTTGCAAGACACTACTTATATTAGTAGTGCATTTCTGAGGCACAGTTTGGTGGCAGGAAGACACTGAGACACTCACAGACAGGTATGACATTTGGAAACCAGCTCTTACATTTACATAAATATCAACCACATCAAGATCTAGTATTGGCTAGCACCTAGATTAAATATCTTGAAGGGATGCTACTGTCAAATAGCAGAGAGTCTCAAATTTAGGAGCAGCGGTTTATACAAATAATTCCAGTGGTCTCATATTATCTTTTAATTTAAGAAAAATACACGACATTGCACAATATTATTTGTAAGTCAAACATTACCTGTAGTTTGACAGTGCAATGGAAGATGTTGGTCCAGAGGGAGCTTGACAGGTTTGAGAGGTGGGCCTGTGCGAACTGCATGAAGTTCAACAAGGCCAAGTGCAAGGTCCTGCACGTGGGTTGGCNGGGCCTGCAGGAAAGATGGAGAGGGACTGTTCACAAGGGCCTGGAGATATAGGACAAGGGCTTTAAGCTAAAGGAGGGTAGGTTCAGATTAGATATTAGGAAGAAATTCTTTACCATGAGGGTGGTGAGGCACTGTAAGAGGTTTCCCAGAGAAGCTGTGGCTCTCCCCTCCCTGGAAGTGTTCAAGGCCAGGTTGGATGGGGCTTTGGGCAACCTGGGCTAGTGGAGGGTGTCCCTGGCCATGGCAGGGGGGTGGAACTAGATGGTCTTTGAGGGCCCTTCCCACCCAAACCATTCCATTATTCTATGATTTCTGTGGTGAGAAAACAAAATTATGCTTAGTCTGTTTTCAGAGAATGCATGCTATGGCATGAGATTACTTAACTGAAATACTTACATGAAATATACTAATTATCCAGCTCTAAGACGGTTCCTTTGTTTTAGCATCCTGGGACAAAATCTTTTGGGAAACGGTGCTTGAAGCTGACTAAACCCATCTAAGGCATCAAATACGCAGGTTGACTTTCAAAAGAAAAGCCCTCAGTGACATACCTGAGAAACAATATTTTTAAACTGTTTTGAACAGGTCTTAAAGTGATAATTTGTTTGGTTTTTTCCTGACCCAGGTGAAAAATTACTTTGCCTAGACCGTATTATTCTCCCCTGCCCCACACAAATGATCAGACAAGCCTAAAACAAACATCCTCACAGAAGCTATAGATGTTATATTGTAATGATGTGCCTTTATAATGTTGTCAATCATATATATGCAAGCAAAAAGTAAATATTTTACTTGTGAGGTCTACAAGTAAGATTTAGAAAGCAAGTAATTTAAACCATGCCTTTATTAAAGGGAGAAAAAAAGCTAGAGTTTACTAAGCCCTTGGTCTGCAGAATGGGAGAGTAGCTTCAGGGAAAATGAGTACATTTTGCTAATAGCTGGATCCAATTTAAAAGGCGCCATGAGACAACAAATCTAAATCACTGAACAAAAGGAACATACTTAGAGATCTTAGAAAATGGGGTAATTTGAAATACAGAGAGAGCTATAGTCCAACAAAATGGAACCTTTATTAAAGGTACGAGGCATATTTGATCTTTATAAAACACTGGTTCAGACTCTATTGAAAAAAAAAATATTTGAACAACTCGAATCCTAAATATATTAATTAAAGCGTCTCAGAGGCCAGACTCCAGTCTAATTGGTAGGGGGAAAAATACAAAGAAACTTCTTCAAATAACTAAATTATGCTACTACAGATTAGTTTTAACAAGAAGGAAGCTGGTATCTCCACAGTACCAGAATGCTGTTCTGTTCCATCTGAAAGCATTTATCCCCAGTCTCTTCCTATCTACACATAAATTGGATTCAAATATTAGATCATTTTCCTAGATAATTAAGGAACAATGCCACATGTTGCAGGGCAATATTTGGATTAAAAACAGGGTTTACAATTACTTAACATTGAAGAATTACAGTTTAAGAATTGCCAATTTTACAGCATATTTAATTATCTATTTTTTCATCTATCTTAGCTGAAATAGTTACTCTCTAATATACCAGCCGGGTTGCATTGGTGACTTTTTGTTCTATATAGTCTGAATTTCAAATGGGCATTTCTTTCTTTTATGCCACAGTATACACATGTTTTGGCATGCAAATTTGGTTTTGTGAACATTTACCCAAGTAAGATGATCAGAGATGCTGAAGCAGCTCAGAAGGAGCAATGAAATAGCCATGTGTGTTACAACTGTGCTGACAGAATATCAGTTTGGCAATCTCAAAAAATGTACTCAATAGCCAAAAACCCACTGGATGCAAGCAAAATGGATTCATTATTCTGACAAGGATTCTGTAATTGTGATTATTGTATATGCCAAGGGTTTCTCAGGAGACTCAGGAAAGAAGCTAAGAGCTTAAATGAGTTTGCATTTTGGACCACAAACTCCTGGACTTTTCATAGCCTAAGTTATCTCTCAGATCTCATCGCATTTGCTCTGACAACATTGCAGGGTCAAAGAAACCATGGGCCAGACACAGCATTACATCATCAGGCACCTTTGATAGCAACCTTTTTTCCTGAGACTGTCACAGTGTCAAGGTTCAATTAATGCTGCTTCTTACAGCGCAATGCTCTTTCTCAGTATTACACACTTAATTTTCCAGAGCTATGGTCAAAATTATAATAACATTTCAAATTTAAAAAGTGGCTTTTGGTAGCCTTACTCACGCTGCTTTTTATTTTGAGTACTGGGAGGAATTGCTGCTCAGTGGGAATAGGGGTGGCTGGACCTGAGGTTGATTGAGTTCACCAAGCCCCATCATGCTCTGCACTGGACATTATCAATAATACAGGCAGCCCCGTGCCAATTCCTGCCACCTCAGACAACCTCCTTTCCCTCTGTGCATCGCACAGCATGAGTATCTCAGCCTGCTGACAACTCAGCAAAATGTAGCAGGAAACCCTGAAGTAATAATGGGCTGGCTAATCAAAATAATTTTTGTCAGGAGCCAACTGTCATTTTGAGGAGAACTATGCAAAGGTCTAAATACTTTAAAAACTGGAGTATGAACTAGTCATTAAAAAGCAACTTAAAATCTAATTTTAGCAGAAGACCAGACTTTAGATTTTGGTAATAATGGTTGCAATATACTACTTCCTTAATTCATTTTACTCCTTCTGATTTCTGTTTCTGCACAGATCAAGCAATTGCACACTATGAGGGGTGCTGGCAACAGGGGAGAATGACTTGCAAAGCCCTCTCTCTCCTTCCTCCACTAAACAGCACTGATGGCGTTCTGTGGGTAGAGCCCATGCAGCAACTGCCTCCAGTTAGTAACAGACAAGAGAAGTTGTACCATCAAGCTTTTAAATACTAAATTCTGTTGTTTGGTCAACAGCAGACTGTGGGACAATCCGCAGCATTTGAACCTGTACCTGTGCAAGCGCGCCGGGCAGGTCAGGCAGCGTGCGCCCATAGCTGTGCAAGCCTCAGTTAGCGAAAGGTGCAGCTTGAACCTTCTCACCCTTATAAATGTGATTTATGGGCATGTAGCTCCTTCCCATCCTCTCCTCTCCCCTCCAACCACAGGCTCCTGTTTTAGCATTCACCCAGCTCTACGTAACGCAATTGAACCTTACTGTTGAAAAGTTTCAGTCGTACCACAGCCTTGCTTAAGAGCAACCTGATCAGATCTCCCTTCTCCAGCTCCCACCGACCGTAAACACGACTCCACTTCCACCTCCAAACAGAACACACGCTCCTCCACAGCCAGCGTGGAGGCTCTTTCCCACACACAGAAGACCAGGAATCACCAAACGTGCTGCTTATGAAAGTCCAAGCAGAGCGGAGCGCGTCCCTGCTGCTCCCTGTTGTCGGAAAGGCACAGCCACCGAAGGGCAGCATTTCAGGACACGATTCACTCCTGGCAATGAAGCAAATGCTGATGACTGCTTTGGAAAAGACAAATGCCCCTTTTTCCCCACCTCAGGTTCACAAAGAGCTCCCAATTAGAGACCAGACACTTTTCTCGCTATGTGGTCTCCCATCTGTGATCAATGACATCCACGTTAGTAGAAGAAAGTTTTCCAAAAGAAGTCAGAAAAAGGAAGAGACTAAGAAGCCATGTCTAATCCTTCTTCAAAGGTGGCACCGGCAGTGTCTTTCTTCTGGTGTCAAAGCTGTCGCTGTGAATAAATGACTGAATTATGATGCCTAATTCTGTAATCCCAATGCTCCTCAGCCTGCCCCTCCTTGCCCCCTCTAATGGGAGACGGACACTCAACAGGATCTGGCCTCCAGCTTTCATTCTTCTTTTACGGCGGACCAACAAAGCAATGATAGACAGTGACCTGTGGCACGGTTAGATGAGAAGAGGGCCACCAGCACCAAGGTAGTGTGACAGCTTCAACAACGTCTGCCGGCAGAGCGCATCCCCGCTGTGCCCCAAGGCTTTTCTCACTGCGTTCCCATTTGCGCTGCCGCCATCTCCACGCTGGGGGGAGCGGCTCCTATATCATAGTGCATGTGAGGTAAGGAAATGTTTAACACAGCATGTGAACTCACTTAATTTGAAAAACAAAGGTTTTTAAAAATAAGCCTTAATTAAAAACATAAATACACTACTTATACAGGAACCAAATGCTTCCCCTTTCTCCTGCCTTTTTAGTATTGCCTGTTCAGCACGCTGGAACACCAGTACAGTCCACAGCTTGCAGCAAGATGGAGATGGCAGAAAAGATGTCATCGGCCGCTTTTTTAATGGTTTCACTGGAGATGTGTGCTGATCTTTGCTTAGCTGTGGCGTTGCTGGGTCTCAGGAGCAGGGCTGCCTTCTGGCTGGCGGCCGGAGAAAGGCTTGTGCTGCCCCACAAACCCCCCTGCACCCCCCAGCACTGGGGAACGTACTGCAGAGACAAGCCCCATACCTTCAGCAAGGTAAGACTGGCTTGGGCATATGTATACATCCCAACTGTCACCTTATTCAAAATGCATCACCGCAAGTGCCTCTCCACCTCGTATACAAGCCCACCCACATTCCCTCTGACACCCTACTGAAATGCTTATCTACAATAATGGCTAGAGTATCTCCGGTATCACCATAATTCATTTTTTTTATATCAACATCATGAGTGATTCAAATAATTCCCATCACCACTGCCTCTCCTGGCTGTCTCCAGACTAAATCTGCCTAGCATTTTTATCCATACAGTGTTTGTGTATGTATTTCAATACAAGCTATTTATATATGCACATAAAAGTGTGCTGGGCTTATAAAACCAAATGTTGTAGTGGGGAAAAAGCACATAAACACCCATACATCTGAAGCAGAAATCCAACTCTGAAAAGTTTGAGATCAAGCACACCAATCATCTGTTACCAATTATTACTGGATTATAACTCCTGTTCAGCAAAAGGCAAGGCTGCTACAAGTATCAAGGCAACAGTACGCTATCCCTTTTCCTTACGCCCCTCTCTCCATCCCTCTATGTCTAATCTCCTCCCTCTTGTAACTAGAGGCAAAAAAACCTCCTTCCTTTTATCTTTGGTCTCCCACAGTGACTGTGGTCCAAACATTTGCGATTGCCAGGCAAGATTACTGTCATAGACAGAATCTGGAGCTCCATATGAAAATGAGACTCAAATTCCAGGCAACAAACAATGTGGCTGCCTGGCTTTTCCACAGCTTAGGTCACAGCTCACATCCTTCCAATTTTGCAGAGTTTAAAACTTTGCTTCCAATTTTCAAAACAATTAAGCATGGGATTTTGACTCTAAAGACAAAGACCTTTCATATCACTCTCACACACACCCCTTTCCCCAATCCCCAGCAAAAATTCTTCAGCAAAATATACGATGATTATATAAACTCAGAACATACTCATTCCTAAAATGAGAATCTAGATTTTACTCCATGTTTCAGATTTTTGAGTCATCTTCTCCTCTTTTATTCCCCTCCCCCAAGAACACAGTGACCGTTGCTGTTTAGGATGCTTCCCTTATGTGAAACACAACAAAATTCCTCTCCAGGACACTGCAACCCCAAAGGTATTTAAATGGCATGTAGTTGAAAGGAGGACAGCAGACTTTTCCCACGCATTATTAAGTCAATGATACAGTGGTGGGACCAGATCTGTGTGGCTAACGTAATGATGTCAGAAACAGCTACAGTTAGCATTTTTGAATTGTCCTGATTCTTACACTGTTTAGACCTCACAGTCTCATAGCACAGCAGATTTTTTTCCAACTCTGTTGTCCTACCCAGGCATAACCTGCATCTGCAGTCAGCCTTTATACATGAATGAGAAGTACTAGGCGAGCTGTTTAGTGGTAGCCTCAAAATCAGTTTATTTTAAATAAAAAGTATCTTCAGATTTATTTTTTCAGATTTAAAAAAAAAAAAAAAAAAAAGAGGATGCACCACACAAGCAGAAAAATGACTACAGCTGCATAATGAAACAAAAAAAGCCACTGCTGATAGCTAGGAGCTTTTGTTTGTATTTTTAAAACTACATTCTCCTTGACATCCTGGCCGCTATATCAGTGCTATCATACATATGCAAACAAAGTAACCTTTTAAATTTCATGACAAGGCCAGGTGGTTTGTGTTACAGTGCTAGGTTTGTATTGCCCTACACTGAAATACTGTATAAAATTTCACATAAAGCAGTTGCACCCAATTCAGAACACCTCTGGGACTGATTTCAGAAGTCCAGTGGACTCCACTGCTTCCTTCTCTTTTCCAGACAACTGCACACAGAAAAGCAGTAACTATCTCCAATCCCTTCCTCCATGGATTCTTCAGATAAACAGTAAAAAAACCCAAACCAACCCAATTCCATATTTGGTTCCCTCTTACCATCAGCTCCCCTACTCCCCAAATCTCGCTAAGTCGTTGGGCTGCCAGATAAGAAGGAAATTAACTCCCCAAACCAGTTAGAAAAATAAGGGGCGTTAAGTGAACAGCGCTGGTAATGGCACCAGTCAGGGGCTTGGAAACTCCTGCCAATGCCACCCCGCCGCCAGTGAGATCACTTGGAACAAACGTGTTGCTGTTGGCTCCTGGAGGGGTGCGGGATCGGGAGTGCTGACTGGTGCAAAGCTATTTCCAGTGCTCCATAAATCTCCTGCTCTGATCATGCCCTTTGGAGAGCTAATGCTGATGGAGGGATTTTCTGTTCTTCTCAAGTGGCTGGAAAAGCCCCCATACTTTGCATGTAGCAAGGAAACAAACCTGAATTATAGCTACTTGAGATTATCCTTCGGTCAGTCTTACAAATTCATCCCAACACATCCACTTAGTTACGACGGGCACATGAGCCAGAGTCAGTCCCAGGGGACGACTCCCACTCCTGTTACTGGAAGTGCTTTTCCCTCATCTTGTTCCAATTTTCTTAGCCTCACACTGAATTTTGGGCCTCATCTGTGGGAAGCAAGTATCATATTCCTAGAAGCTACCCTTTTCAAAGTTCCTTTTATTGGGAAAAAATTCCAAATCCCGTGAATGCATGGTTGTGAAAAACTATCTTTACCAATAGTAATACCAATAATATTTGCGCCAAAGAGCCTGAAAACTGCATTTAGATGTAATACAGCCGAGAACATGAAACATGGTGAAGACTCAAAACATATCGAGATGACAGAGGACCTTATGACAAGTGGCTGCTGCTCTGGTCAATGCATTTGCTTTGCAGGAGATGGGGATAATCTACTGTACTCTGGATTTAGTCCCTTTACTAGTGAAAATGGGGAAGATTTTCTATGGCAGCGAGAAATTCTTTGCTAGTATTTGCCAGGGGAAGTATCAAGAGAAGAGCAGGGAAAAAATTAATATTTCTGTGAGGATGAGTGTGAAAAGCATTAGACTGATAATAGTATAGAGATGTCACTTTGTAAAAACTTGTATTTCTTCTCTCTTCTTTCTTTTCCATTTCATGAACATACCGCCTTAGTAATGGCTGGGTATACAAACCTCAGATCTGACTTATTCCAGAAACAAATCTGGCATGCAGGCTGACTGTTCTACAGAGCTTTTTCTAAGATCCTGATTCCTGAATACTGACTTGCTAATTGCAATTCAGTTGCAAACAAAAAATTCTTCAATGTAATTTTATCTATCTCTAGTGGCACAATAATGCTCTGAATATAAGATTAAGAAGGGAAAAGGCAGGTGAAATTTATTTTGCATCTATGATAAACTTTCACAGTAACTTTGTAAGTCCTGCAATACATACTCTCATATGTAAAATAAGGCAGCTCCTCCTAACTTGAGTCGAAATCGAATAATAAACTGTATGTTTAAATACCGAATAAGTACAGAAACTATTTTTACTTTTGCAGAAATAAACAAAAAAATATTGTATTCATTTATCTTCTGAAGAAAGTAATGTCCTGTAATACAGTCATCAGCTCAAGCTGTTACCTTTTTCATCTATTAAACTGGTGGTTCATACCAAGAATGACACAGGTTAAGGAAAAGGATCATGTATCTCCCTGTTCAGTTGCCATGCCACTATCTTAAACATGCCTATATGTTGGTCCACAGTCCAGTCCAGAAGAACTGGCAAGCCTGTGGAGGTATTTGCAACACATTGCTAATTTTATTCAAAAGCTGGAGACTGCTCCTGAGCCCCTGCCCCAAGGGAGACCAGCCCAGTGGCTGTGCTGAAAGGAAAGCTCACCGAGTGCCTGCTCCGCCGGCGAGCATGGACTGACCTTTCCCGAGCAGTTCCCTTTTCCCACCCAGCTCTACAGTGTACTCTACAGAGCTCTGTTCCATAAGGGTGCCTTCCAACAATGCCCAGCCAAACCAGCAGGACGGCTGAATAATGCAGGGCAAGAATGTGCTCAGCTCAACGCGGTCGCCATCAGATGGGAAGCGGTAAGACAGATATCGTACTGTAATTCATTTGTACTTCCACGTCTGCCAGCTTTTCACGGGCTAGGAAAGATCAATGAATCAAAGTTATTTTGTCCTAAACACAATTCTCACCACTTTTAGGATGCCAAGCACCTTATATGGTTTGTATTAGCATGACTGGATTTCTGTCAGTGAAATAAGATGCCACCACTTTATAGCCTTGGTCTCATAGGCAGACCTCAGGCACAATGAAGTAGTTGTGTGAGAATGGCTTTGTGCCACCCACGTGACCAAAGATATTACGATCTTAACTCATTTTACTCACGTTTTCTGCAGAAACAGTTATAGTCTCTGCTCTCTCCCCAAAATATACCACATTATGATCCTGAATACAGGGAAAGCATTATGTAAGTGAAGAGCATTTCAGCCAACTTGCTGAGACAAGGAAAACTAACAAAGCAACTTTCCATATGCTGTGCAGGCAAGATATTTTATAAAAAAGTGATGTCTGCAGTAGGAAAGAAAGAAAAGCTAACTCTATGGTGAAAAGTCTGGTGAAATACACCATAAATCTTTCTTCTTCATCCACATTCTGTACTTTTAATCACCAGGTCTCAGATAATTCAGCAACAAGTGAAAAACACTTGCAGAAATATTGTCAAGTCTTAAACGGGACTGAAAATGTTGCTCACACACCCACTGCCCTTCTCCTATGGCCTTAGTGATCTTCTCCCTGTTGCCTGTTTTGCTATTCTGCAGGCTACTCAGCTGTCCTGTGATCTTCTGTACACACACGTTAGAGGCCTCTCCCTGACCAAATGAAGATGTTAGAACAGAAATAATGGAAATAATCAGAGGGTGCTCACAGTTAAAAGATAGTCACTGAGTGTATCCAGAGCTCCTAGTGTTGTCTTTAGATATTTGTAACTAACTGATTCCAATTTTTTTAAAAATGAAAGTCCTCAACAGCCTATGCTAAACAAGATAAGCTTGCATGGTCACATCAAAAGAGGTGCTGTCAAAGTTAGGTGGACTTAAAAAAAATACCAGCAACCAGAAACTTTCCATATAGACCAACTCTCCATGTTCTGAGAGATGCTAGATATTGAATAAATTAAATACCTGCACAAAACAGCCACCTCAGAAAGAAACAAAACCAAACCAACACCAGACCCACCTTCAATTCTATTATCCTACTGCCATGTCTGATGGCAACCGTGGCTGCTTTCTAATATATCCCACTTCTCCTCAGCTGAACTTCCAGCTGGACTTCATTATGTTCTACCTCCAGCCAGCTTCTACAATGCTTCTCTTGGACACAGGACATAGTACCTCATGGAGATGTAGCCTATGAGCTGTCTCACTATGCAATAGGAAGCAGCACGCAAGAAAATAGGGAACAGGACACAATCATTCTTCCATGCAATTGCCTCCCACTTGTCAGACACGGTCTGAGCCACAAGCTCAAGGCAATGAGAGGTGATAGAGAAATGGCTTTAAACTTTGAAACCTTCATTACTCTCAAAATGTTGTTTAAAGATACATTGGATATGCTCAGTTCAAATAATTCACATCAGTGAATTTAATCTCTGGAAAACAAACTTGTAGTTTTGTGCCTTCTCAGATGTTCCAAGGTTTGAACAGGAAATGGAAAATGAGATCATAATTTGTTATAGAAGTGGACTGAAAAAAATAGGAGGGAGTCACAAATTCTGCAGATTCCCTACAAGCCTCTTGTAGCATCCAAGACTGGGGGCAGAACAGTTTGAAACGTGATTAAGCCATCAGTATCTCACTTCTGGCTCTTGTGGCTCAAAGGTTGCTACCAGAGATGTGTTACACACTATGAATCAGAAAAATGTTACCTAACCTCTGAAATTTTTTTAGCTGAAGCATTCAAACCAGTGTCTGTCTTAGATGGGAGAGGCTACCACTGACCTCCTACCCACCTCTGAAGCTACATATCTGCTGTGAGACCTCATCTGAGAGAGGATAGGAACTATGTTGAGTTGCTGAGGAGATCCCAGGGAGGACACAGCTTGAGTGCTCCTTGAAGAGAGATGTACAGCTAAATTCCAGGCAAAAGCTGACTCACACCTGTCTCCTCTCCTGGCTGCTAAGAAGGAATCAAAACAAGTCTTCCAGCATTTGTGAAACTTCAGTTAGTGAGCTGTGTTACACAGGCTTCTTGATGAGTGAACTCAAAGACAAAAGCAGCCCAACGCATGTGTATCCCATTTTCAGTCAACCAGGCTCAAGCAACCTTGGGCAACTTTTCCCCAGTACTTCCCAGCGCTAGCTTCGGTGTTGTGTTTCAATGCCGGCATGCTACAGGACTGACGTGTCCATACAGAACATGCAGGTCCCTTAAAACCTGCAGAGACTGGATGGTGGTTCTCTACTGATTTCATCCCAGCAGTAAAATCCACCAGGCAACTGTCCCCTCTACTCCTCCCAACAAAGTTCTCTGACAAGGTGAGACTATCCAAATCCTTTACTTTTTCCACATAAGTAATACATAGCGTAGAACATTCCTGCCCTCACAAGAGTACTATGCACTACATATACATGCTATTCTTTATATTGCCTCTGATGCTCTAACAAGGCTACCTACAGTACATACATGGAAAGCCTTCCAACTCCCAAGTGTGCATACAAAATTTTAAGTACAATTTTTAAGACCAAACGTTATTTAAAATACAAACCCCCATAATTCTTTGTGTACCACTCTCACATACTACTGACCATATGATTGCTAATCCCTACCAGAAGATTAATCTGATTTTAAATGCTACATGTCAAAAATAAGAAAACAAGTTCTTCTTTCTTAACTTTCTGCTGCTGGATGGAACACAGCTCACAACATAACTTAAAAAAACCTCTGAATAAAACCTCTGACATCATTGAGAGTTTTCTTATTGGCACACCTGCAATTTTTATGCTTGTATTTTTAATGATCCATTCCTGATGTTTAGTTACTGACAACAGTTAAACTCCAGTAACACAACAAAATCACCTTAATAATTAATGTCTTCACAAACCAAATGTAGACAAGAACAGCTCAGCTATAGGCTTGGACGGCAGTTCTTTGTCCCTGGGTCACGACAAGAAAAATCCCCTGTGCACACACTGCAGAAAGCGACATGAAAGGTCCTTCCCTCAGGTGCGGTGAGGGTGTATAAAGCTAATGTTCCCTTTAAAGGACTGTAGGTGTCTGGCGTCTGATGGCTGGCAAAATGCTAATTGTAATGCTATCTTAGTTGTACTTCTCAGCATCTGCTAAGCCCTTGGTTTCACCTTGTAAAATAAAACAGAGATTATGCTCCTTTCACTGAGATCATAATTTTGTGGGTTTAGTTTTTGTTGTTTTTTATTTTTTTTTTTTTTTTAAAGAAAAAATTCTGACAGATGACTTGTATACTTTAATATGACACCACAAGGAAGAAAGCAAGTATGAAAGAGGAAAGAAAGGAAAAACCTGAGAAATCAAAGCTTGTGACCTGGTGCTTACAATTCACAGGCACGAAGCAGCAACACCACAGCTATTGCTTTGATCTATCTCCCTATTAATTCCTCTTCCCATTATAGAACCCCTGACATTTCACTGGTATTTAGATGCGATTAAAATATATTCTAATACCTATAAATAGAAATGTTGGTTCAAGTGCTAATTAAAAACAAATCTGGCATTTGTAAACCTGTATCAACAAAAAAGTAAAAAGGTGCAGTAAACGGCAACAGTTGAAATGTTGTCCATTTTTTTTCTGAGAAAAAGCTAGACCTCTGTTCTATCAATCTTTATGTTAATGATTGGATTCCCACGTGTTTATAAGCAGCCACCTAGCAACTTCAGCATAACAGTCACAAGAGATTTTGCGCTCTCCTTCAATTTTAACTATTGCCATAAAGTTCCAATATAACAGGTTAAGTCATGCATGCTGACTTTCTGCAGCCTTCACAGTAGTTTTTAATTAAACAAGAGTCAAACATCATGTTAAGTTTACTGTGCTCCCTCCTTGCACGTTAGTTTGATCATATGCTACTTCATAACTAACCCTTGTTTAGATAGAAATCTACACATCTTTTATTTTCATGACTGATTCCATCTTCTTACCTCCCCTCCTGAATACCACATACTGAAAGCAAAGACTCATTGCAAGAGTCATTTCAGCCACAACTTCTGCTGCCTTCACTGTCACAAATCTTCCAGCTTGAGAAATTCATGGGACTCCACAAAATAGCCAGCACTGCGTGTGGTAATAAGGATTTACTGGTTTGCTCCCCAAAAACATTAAACTCTTTGGAGCAGGGATGCTAACCTTCATATGTGCCTGTAAGACGGAAGGCACATTTACAGTATCATATAAAACAGTGTTTTCCTCAGGGACTGTTATTATCTAGAAGCAACTGTAAAGAACTGATTGATTCCCCCTTCAACTGCCCAAAACCAGAACATACTGTAGTCTCTCCGGAAAGCAAACTTTTCTAAATCCTGAGTGAAACTTTGGAGCACTCAAAGAGGAACAATATGGGCTGATCATGGGGAAGAATAATTTTAGACCATAACGGGTTTGGACACAACACACACAAGGAAAATGAACTCGGCTCTAATACACAGCCACCATGACATAGTGAGAAATGTAACACTTGAGCAAACGTGCTGCCCAAGGTACATGTACAATAGTGATGACATCTAGGCTGCACGGTCTCCTACTACCATGGTATGCAAACACACCTGGACCTACACAAAACACACAGAAATACTGAGTAATTAAGGCATCTGAAGATGTAATAACAATGGAGTTAAGAACATCCAATTTTGGATTTAGATATGGAAAAAAGAACTTGAGTGAGCCTGGAACCTAGCGGAACACTATCACTCCTAGTCAACAACGCAATGGTGTATGTTAGGGAGACTATTTAAAATGAATTACCTCAGCATCCTGTTCCCGAAGCCGGTATTTTTTCTCTAAGAGCTGCAGTATTCTAGGACACAATGACTTCTCCTCCAAGAGAGACTCCAGAAATAAGACCAGCTGGTCAGGGAGAAGCTAAAAGGAAAATAAATGCCATTGGTGAATAAAGATCTCTACTGACTGAGCAATTAAATGGAAACAAACCAAAGAGGACAAGGTTGTGACAACTTGTGTACTTCCGGCATGTGCTTGAAATATGACAAGAACTTCTAGCTGGTTTCTGAAAAACCTCAAGGTTTACGTGTTTGTGTTCTGAAAAGATCATGTGCTGGGGCCCAATTAAGGCTCATTTTCCATGCTCTTCATTACTATAGTTAGATCAGATCTAAACCATGCTTATCTTATTGAAACATAATCATAGCTTATTAAGTAAGATTTTTATGGAATACATATGCTAAGTAATTCCATTTTGTTTGGGCCTGGAAGGATTAAAAAAAGAGAATTTACAGTGCATAATTTCAGGAATCAACCAGACCTATGAATGTATAATTTTTAAGAGTGGCACTTTTATCTGTTATATAAGCGATTGCACGATACTCTTACAATGAACAGAGAAATGCAACACAAATTATTGACCCACAAACCAAGTGTTGTAATGACACATTCTGAGGCATATTCTAGTGCAATGAGTCACAAGACATCCATCATTACATGTGAAAGACACGTGAATGTTATGTTTGTGGCACACACAGTATATATCTATCTATACACGTGTGTGTGTGTGTGTATAGGTGTATAGTAGTTTGTTGCCTGACTCCAGAACCTATCATTTTCAAGTCGTACCTAATGTAACCTAAAAAGAAAAAGCAGAAGAAGTCTGATGTACCAAGTGCTTAAGTGCTCTGTTTAATAGGCTTATTGGATGAACAAATAAATAATTCAAACAGAGTTCAGAGAGAAATTACACCAGCTGCCAGGAAACATCCATTGGAAATTGAAGGTTCGGGGTGATCAGTCAGAAGCTTGTTATACGCCCCAAAGCCTTCTCTACTGTTCATCATTGTGGGGTACCAAAAGAAGAAGGGGGAAGGGAGGAAGAATGTGAATTTAAGCTTTTGCACACAAAATGTAACCAGCACTGGTCACTTCTACTGTTCTCTAGACAGATTAATGAAAAAAAGATACCATCTTACTTTACCACATTTTCCAGCTTTTATCACATTTGGCAATTCTCTGCATCCACCTCACTGCCCACGTCCCCCCTCTGCTGCGTCAACGTGCTAACCAGGTACAACATGGAGTCGGTTTCTGCCAACAATACACCCCAAAGCCAGGGCTGTTTATGTGGACTGAACAAGTCTAGACCTCTGATCTCTGACAGCAAGTCCATGAATATATCAAGGATCTTCTGGTAAGTCTTAATTCGTAAAATATTGCCGTTAACAACTAACTAAGCAAACATGACATTTTCTTCCCTTTCAGTCTGACATAATTTAGCATTAGTACCTAAATCAGAATAAAGAGGAAAAGAGATCTCTAGAATTTTAATGCTTTGGTTTCCTTGCATTTTGATTTCCTTCCATTTTTTTATTATTAAAGTTGTATTCTTAGAGACTAAAAAACCCTCACATCTTACTGGCTCTTACTGGAACATTTTCGAAGCGATACTGAAGCCTGCCAGAAAATAAAAATGGAGTTGATAAAAATAGTCAGACATTTAAAAATATTGAATATTTCGATTTCAGGACAACTACTAAAAAGCGAACTTGAATATTTGTTGCGGAGTCCAACAGCAGCTGCCTGGGCGATGGTGAGACACTCTAAAAAAACAAAACAGGGAAGGCACCTGGGAAGTGGCTCTGCTTGGAAACTGAAATCATTCTGAACACTAATAAAATCTGAAATCTTGCAGAACACCATGCACAGAAAGGTAACTTCTGATTTAGAAAGCTTTCTCTGCTACCTACGAAGACGGCAGAGCAATACTTGAATTTGCAGAAATTGTAGAACAGCTGCTTGAATACATAGGTACAGAACAGCTGAGAGTTATTACATTATATCTCCAGTGTAACTGACACACAGATTCACCCACAGAAAGCTATTGTTTAAGATAACATTACAGAATCTCACTGAAGCCAACAAAAGCACAGCAGCAGAGCAACAGCCATGTCCTTAATTTACCTCTGCCTACTGCTGCACTATGGGTGAAAAGTTTTCAGAACTACAGGTTAAACTCTTATCAGTTTACATTTGGGACTGCAGAGAAAAGGAAAAAAACAACAAAACTTGAGACCACGGCTTCTGTTATTTTCCCACGTTCCAGCTGCCCAAGATGAGACTTTCCATACCATTTTCCAGCTCAGGGTTTAATTAAAGTCCCCGGTAGGCAGCGAGGGTGAGGGCACCTGCAGAGGAAATGCTGACGGACCTGTAGCCGAAGTGGCACTAGTGGGCGCAGCTATTACATGTTGTTCTCCCGCTACTTCAACGCAAAGTAAAAGGAGGAACATACTCTTTCATTTCTTTCCCTTTCCTTTTCATAAAAGTCACTCTGCCTAAGAGAGAAACCTATCCTAAGGAAAGAGGCAGAAAGCTCTGCCAAAGCTGCATGACAGACTACTACAAATTTCTTCAGGGGTTTAGAAACTGTCTTCTCCCCAAACACAGCAATGTGAATAATGCTATCTCCAAAGCACCTTTTTGACAGTTATAAATAAACTTCATAAAATTTCACTCGAATTTGCACTCAAAAACACCACACTCCATTATTTTTCATTTTCCCCACCATCGTTCTTGTCCCACCCACCTGTTACTTCTCATCTTTTGCACCATGAAAATTATTTGGGGTACCTGCTGTTGATTTTCCATTTGTTTGCCTTACGCTTAATACAAAGAGGCCCCTGCTTTTAAGTGCTACCTAAACATAAATGCTGGAGAAAACAAAAAGTAAATTTCTTTTCAATTATTGTGAAGCCAACAACTCATGTTCTGTGAATGCACAGTCGCATATGTAAAAAAAACCCCACACAACACAGCTATAGCAAAATACAGCTGGATAAACTTCACCGTGTCAACGTGAATTTCCGTATTGAAAACATTCAGTAAACAACCGTAAGGCTCCAAACAGAAAATTTCAGTCTTCCTGTTAATATAAAAAAAAGAACCTAAGAACATCACATCTATATATATATTTAAAAAAAAAAAAAATCACTCTCTGAACTGCATTGGAGCATGCTCAAACAAAATGGTTAAATATATGTAATTATTAAAGTAGATGACTTCAATCAGGGTATGTAGTGAGTATCAAGAAATAGTTTTCATCATGGCAACGACTGCTGCAAGACCATCTATTTATATTGCAAAGTAAATAGCTCCTGTCCCGACCTATGCCTGCTGCATGGAAATCCTGCTACTTTTCCCAGGGTTCCCCCTCCCCCAGTTGCGCGCACTGACGCTGCAAAGAGGGAAGAAATTAACATGTTGCAATCAAGCACACCAGAGGTTTTCTGTCATGTCCCATATAATTAAACATCATCCCCTCCTATAAAGCTGTATCTCAGCACTGCATACTTCATTTTGCCTTCTAATATCTCTCCTGCGACTCTTCAGCCTTTTTTCTCTAAAGAGTTCACTTTGTCCTGCCCCTGAACAGCCATTTGTCCCCTGCTTCCCCTGGGCTACCTGATGGGGCGGTTTTAAAGTCTGAATCATTAGGCTGCCACATCTAAAACAAACTGCAAATGACAGGGACTACCAAAGCTAGGTCTGTATTTGCAAAAGGCAAGATGAAAGAACTAAATAAAATGTAACCAAACTGAAAACATAACTCAGACTATTACCAAAGCAGCTTACTGGGGCTGAGATTCAACGTATACTAAATATCTGGGAACTAAGAAAGCATATTTTGTATTTTATTCACATCAGTACACAAGACACTTAAGCCATTATACTGTGTTACAAGAATATCTCAAGACATTAGTATGTTTGAAAGGGTTTCTACAAATGATCGTGGAACAAAACTATGAGTTTTCCAAATCCTACCCCTAACCTGTAAAAAGCACAAAGAAAACAAATCTTGCCTCTGCAAAGATCTGGTATAGCAGCTACAGAGGTCACCGACCTCACATCCCAGAAGACCACCCACGCAAAGGAGCGTATTTATCAATTCCTACATTAACAAATGCAATAAATGTCAGATTCACCCTTTATACTAGAAAAAAAACGCCACTGAAACATTTGACTACTGACCTTTCACAGCCATGAAATGTGACACAGATATATCTGCTTGAGCATCCACAGCACCAGCGCTTGCACTGCACCCCTAAGCCAGGACACAAATCACTAAAGTAGTACAGCTGGTATGCTGAATATCCCATTTGCTCCTGCCTGCACTTGAATGAAGTCATTGAAAGCCTCCTCGGAGGGGAAATGTGCCTCAGACTAATGTAGCAACCGATTGACAGTGGCGTGATTTCTATTATTACTCCATTATCACACTGGGATCTGTGCCTAAACGAGCATACTTCCTCCCTGATGCCATTTCCTTTTATCCTGGTTCTAGTCTAAAAGCGGATCAATGGGAGTAATATATATGATGTCACTTCAATTTACAGCTACTGCCTCCCTCTCCCGCGTGCACAGATAGATCGATTCTTCCCAAAAATGGTTAAGAAATGCACGGGGAGACTCTTCTCCCAGAAAAGGGTTCTCTGCTGTATTTGTCTGTGTAACCACAGCAAGGAACTGTTTACACTGATCAAAAACAGGGGGGAAAAGGGAAAAAAAAAAAAGTCACTACTGTGCACTGGAAAATGCTGGTTGAAATACAAAACAAAAAAGGCCCAAACCAGAATTAAAGCAATTTGACCTTTGAAAATGCTACAGAAAAGTTTCACGTTTCTAAGGCACAATATATTTCTCCTGTATTTCTTCGGGAGAAGGTAGTCTCGTTCTCCCTCCGAAACATGAAATGTCTTTTCGTTTACATTTTTACAAGATTTTCCAAAGTCAAACTGAATTCCTTCCCACCCCTCTCTTAGGAAAGAAAGGGAAAAAACCCCACCCCAGAGTTCAACAGTGAATCGTTCCCTTCAGACAGAATTTCCTCGGTAATTGCAGATAAGAAAGCACTGCCACTAGTCCAGGAGACAGGATTTACAGGGCCGGGCCATCTCTGTGCCTGTCCTCTGAACCGATCAAACAAATCCCTGAATGAATCTCACGTTATAAACTCTCCACATGGACAACGTGCCTTGAGGGCTGTTTTCTTCAGGCTGCAATTAAACAAAAAAACCTTTGTAAAACAAATGCCCCTATTCCTCAAACTGTCCAGAAAATTATTAGCTTGAAAATGCAAGAAAATGCTACTTTCAACAACATTTTTAGACTGATTTTGTCATTGTTTACCTCAAACAATACTCTTCAGATGCTGTTTTCATCTGCACAGTGATTTCTTTTAAAGGAAAATGAGGCCCCCCCCCCCCCCCCCCCGCCCCACCCCATTCCGGTTCATCGTAC
>VXBL01008487.1:114573-162822 GCA_013400195.1 Aramus guarauna | reverse complement strand
AAAAATGTCCATGCTAACAGCTGTTAACTAGCATAGTGCGATACACTACTTAAGAGAGTCTAAGTCTGAAAGAAGTAGTCTGCAGTTTGATTAATACACAGAACAAAAAGTAATCTGCAGCTGACAAAAAAATGCTTTGAACTGGTTCACAAAATAAAACTTGTCTATGCCAGAGGCTGACAAAATTTCAGAAGTGCGTAGTGAAGCAGACTGTTCTGTTTAACTCTATTTGGGTCAGTTTGTTTATGACTTCCCTCTGTGCTGAAAAATCAGCTCCTCTTCGAACGTTTATAGAAGAAAACTTGACCCCACTATATTTAAAAGCAAAATAAATATATCTGTCTGTAACACATTCTCATGTACCTATGAAATACACTTCTATGAAATGTCTTCCCATTGTGTGCAATTTTTCTCAATCTCTGCTCAGACAGTTCTTTCTATGCTTGGCAAGTCATTTTTCAACACCTATTTAAAAAAAAAAACAAAAACAAAAAAAACCCCAGGAATGGTACTGGGTTTTTAATCACGGAAAAGAAATTCATATGAACTTTGCTGCCAAAAGTCTTACTACAAGAAGTAAAGACCAGAGCAAGTTCATCAGTATTTAATTTGTGTTACACTTCAAAATGCTGTTTCTGAGACGTGTCTGGTATCACTTCCTTCATACTAGGAGGACATAAAAACAACACTGAGAGCAATTTATTTAATTAACAACTGCGCTTGCATTTAGTTCCCACTTACTTTCTTCTTTATAACATCAAAACTAAGGATTTCTTATTTTTGGAAGCAGGTAATTCATGTCAGAAATAATTTTAAGACCACTACATACTTAAACAAAAAGGTTTGACTTATTCTGGCCGCACATACGAAAACACTGCTGGATAAAGGACGCAAATCTCAAAGAACTGCACAAACTTAAGTAGGCACACAAGCCAAATGACCTGATCTCCAGTGACTTGTAACACTCCTTTTCAATGCAAGGACAAAAATAGCAGTAATCAGAGTGAACTGTTGATATGCATGCAATAAATGTTATGACACTGCTACAATTTAAGGTGGGCTTCTGGAGGGTTCAAAAAGGTTTTGTGCGTGTGTTTGATTTTAATTATAATTTAACCTGATATGCGCAACACTAATGATTCCACGAAACAACAAAACTCAGGAAACTTCTAGCTGAGCAATGTATTCAGTGGTTTTGAAAGGTGGGCAAGGACTTTACAAATTGTGGCCGCTTCTTTGAGATGCCCTCCTCAAAACCTATGCTAAATTAACACTGATTTGTCAAGCAATCGTTGCATAACCAATGCTGTACTTGTTACAGATACCCAGTTCAAGAAGGCTGTTGGGATTACTTACGTGCTTAAACTTCGTCATATTCAAACTACTAACTGTAGGGCTTTTTTGTCCTGTTGTATTTAAATGCAATTTTGACACTGTACAAATCATTGTACAAATCACATCACATTACTCATACCAAACCGTTTGGTACTTATGAAAACTTAGCATTTGGTTTTCTTAGCACTGAAAAATATTTGTAGGGTAGCATGAAAGCAAAAGCAGACAGGGAAACTGTGGGTATATATGTTATAATACTGTGAGATGAGAACGCAAGGATTTAATTTTGTCAATATTTTAAGCTGACTTTCAATGTGGGAATCAGCAGCATAAATGAAAGTTTAAAGCTGTTTCACGTTCTGTGTCTGATATTCTGGTTACGCATTACCAGTAATGTTTTTAAAAGGCCAGCCTTTGCTACCAGTCCATAAACTGAATTTTTTTTCCTTAAGTTATAGTACAAAATATTTTCCCATAATTTACTTAATGGAGAGAAGATCCACTTACGGAGAAATTCAACATCTGCAATCTAATATAAATGCACTGAAATGTCAAAAATGATTAAACCTTTATGATCTAACATACTGCTGAGCCAGCAAAATGAAAACCAGGTGGCTTCCACTGCAGGTTCAGTCAGGTTATACACTGCTTTTCCTCAACCCTAGTTTTCTCAAAGATGTGTTTCACCGTAACTTTACCCTCGAGCATAACAATTCCCTTTTAAGCATAATAGGCTACACAATGTCTATTCTATGCAGATTATAATCTCTACCATTTACTACCATGCTTCCAGCATGTGGTGCTCCTGGTTTCAGATGAAATGGCTGTGGCAACAGAAAAGTGGACATGAGAAGCCGGATTTCAGGTCTGAACTCATACTCCACAGGACCATTACTTAAGACACACTGGGAACAGTCAGCATTGCTCTGACACAAACGAACGTTGAAGCTGGCAAGAGCAAGATCTTCAGTTACCCCTTCACTCAATCTCAGAAGTCCCCAACGCTGAAGAGGTGATCAGAACATCAGCCCCGTGGTTCGTGCTCTCCAACCACGTGAAAGAAGTTGGCACTAAGACCACCTTCTCATCTAACAGCAGACCCAACAGAGGCACTTCAGGTTCAGCAAACTGTTCATCTAACTACAAAAAACAAAGCCAAGGAGAGCTCTGGTTGTATTTTCCAGACTCTTAGACTACTACAAATTAAAGGATTCATACAGAAAACCAACAAGTCTTAGTGAGGAATTGGTGGAAAGATCTCATACCCACTTTGTACCAGATGCTGAAGTGGAAGTATCTGCCTCCTTATTTGTCCATCCAAAACACTCTAGGTCTCAGCTGCTCCAAACCATGTGCTGATGCTGATATCGATAGCAGTATAAACCATCTCACCTTGAATGACCATCATCTAGATCCTCTGAAAACAGACTGACCAGTGAGCATCATCTGAAGCATTAAAAGAGAGTTGCAGACTACAGCAAACACTGAAAAACAGTGTTTCAGTGGCCAGTCTACCAAATGAGAAATGAAAATTTAAAGCACCATTATCACTATATGCTAGCCACAACCACCAGTGAGAGCACCCTCAGACAGATTTCATTTTTTTTTCTGACCGCATGTACCAGAAGAAGAAAGAGGGCAAAAACATGAGAGCCAAAGAAAATGAACCAATTTTTCTAAGCTTTGCAAGTTACACACCAAGAGTTTCCCAACTCTCTTATGGTATGTATGGTCAGGTCTTGGGGAGACCATGACTTGTTCACCAGAACATGTTCCTTTCTGATAAGTCAAGCACCAAGGTACTGTATCTGCCCCGAGCAGCCAGCATCACTCAGAGAAAGAACCTGAAGAAGAAGAGAAACAGGAATTTACTTTCTTCTTTAACCTTTCATCTGCCTGGCTGCTGCTGAATAAAGTCACGGCAATTCCACTTAGCTCAGGGCTGCAGGATACATCGATTCACCAGGGAGGGCTGGCCAAGGTTCACCATAAAGCACTAATAATGTTACAAGCTTTCCTTCAGGAAAGGACTAAAGCACAGACGAGAAGTTGCACTCCCATCACTTGACCCTTTACTCCCGGAATCCACAAGAATCAACTCTCTTTTCTACCTTTTTCAATTTCGTAACAACAGGTGGTGAGTGATTTCATGTATAATTATGTCAGTTGTTTTTTAATGTTTGTAGATCAATTGCATTTCCAGACCTCAGCTAGCTGTATTTTCTTCTGACTTGAAATTTGGCTCTGATGCATTGTGTGTCCAACACAGCCTGTGCATACTCACAACAGTTCTTCCAACGCAACATGTCCATTTGATCCTTTATTAGGTTTTGCTTGTTTGGTTGGTTGGTTTTGTTTTGTTGTTGTTTGGTTTTGTTTGTTTGCTTGTTTTTAATTTGTTAAGAATGCAGCCGACCAGACTGAGTGGACAGAAGTTTCAGAAATACACACGTACCTCCAATCACAGACAACCCTACAACAGAGGTAAGGGTTGAGATCTAAACCTAAGACTATGTAGGTGATGCTGGGAAGTCAGAAGAGCAGTGTGTAGAGTTTGCAGTCATTGAAGCAGTCTCCACTGACCAAAGATGCAGAGATGCCAACCCACCACCACAGGCTTCTTGGATTCTTTATTTAACTAAGACCTCACAACAGCCGTGACTAAGTATCTCCAGTTGTCTGGGACAACTCTTTCATCGTGGCTGAAAGTGATCCAGTTCCACAGCCGCTGTCACTTCTCAGCCCAATTACCTCAGCGTCTCAAAATGAAGCCTTTGGCACTTCAGAAGCGAACTGGTAACGAACACTGCAACGCAACTCTGTAGTAACACAGGTTACCATACATATCGGTCTTCTAGTTTCCACACCAGTTTGCACCAGAATCCTCTCTAACTCAGCCACTGCAGCCTGCACTGGTGACACTGGGAAGGTCACCTCTGGCTGCTGATGAGGATCACAGGTGACAGCCAGGCTCTTCCTCCACTCCCCAATTCTCCACTCAAAGCACATGACTTCTTGAAAGGGAGCCTGAACTTTTCAATGGGTTGATCTAAAACTTGCACTGTGAGCTAAGCATCACCACCTTCCACTCCAGATGCATGGCACGTTTCTCAGTTTTGCCTGCTCTAGTACAAATACATAGCAGCATGTACTCGATAAAAGAAACGCAAACCACCCCTCTTCCTCTCCCAAGAAACTCCTTCTGAAACAAAACACCCACTGCACACAGGTCTCTCCGGGGCGGGGGGAGAGGATGAGACAATGAACAACACATGACAGATGCTAGTTCACTGCTGAATGCACTTGTGGAAGCTACACAGATCCTATGGCTATGAGTGTGGCATGGAACAGAACAGGCGTATCCCATTACTTTTTACTCCTTATTTAAAAAATATGGATAAGGTTTTATTTAAAACTGTTGCAGAAGAGATTACCATTGGGGGAAAAAAAAAAATCAAGCCTTTAAAAGATCTGAGGGCAAGTGGATGAGTGTTGCATGACGCTGTTGTTATGGCCAGTGCTATTTAAAAAGATGCTATAGTTTTTAGCAAGGATCTAGCTGCCAGATTTTCTCTTTCAAAATCCTATACAGGAGCATTAAAACTAACCATAAAAATAAATCCAAGCTGAAACTTGCTGGACCTGAACTTTTCCAAACTGCAATTTGACTTAAGGATTTTTAGCTTGAAGGAGTGCAAGAAACTGAATGGCTTGAGACAGGATTTGCACACCATTAGCGTCGGTAGGAGCAGGATTTCTTAAAAAAAAATACAGCAAACCCTAAACATTATTTGAAATACTAATGAAGTGATTATCAGATAAAATGCAATAAAAGTGCTACTTTCTGCTCACGTTACTCAGATGATACTTGCTGTAATGCCAAGGAAGATAGTGGGTTATTAAAAGGGAGCAGGAGTTATTTTATCATGTGTACTGACCAATACTTCCACATATAGATACAACATTAACAATTACATTTATATTCAGATAATGGATTTGTTTCTTGACTCATCACTGCAAGTCTGTGTGGAAACAACTCTATTTAATAGAATTATATCAAAGCACTAGCCGCTGAAGAGCTCTCTTGAAAGAACGAAAATTGGTACTTTCTTGTGATTATAGAAATGTGTGTTTGTTTTATGACACTGTGACAGACACAGAGAAAAAATACTTCGGATATATTTTAGATATATTAAATAACTACTGTGTTGATGAAAGGGAATGAGCAGTTACATTTGAGGCACAAACTTCCTTATAAATTCACTCTTATTGTTGGGTTAAAACTAGTCACTTTAAATATTTTAATTTCCTAATAAAATAGGGATAAATGTAATTTATTATGCTCACTTGTAATATTGATAGATGCATATAAACACACAAAGAGATGCTGACATAACAACTCACTGGAAAGTTTTCACCTCTCCAAACCCCTCTTTTTTTAATAAGAAGTCGCACAATTTTAAAAAATTTTGTTGGTGGTGTTTTTTATTTTTGCATATATCTGTAAGTGAGATTCAATGAGTTGCTTAAAAGACCTTAATTTCATAACCACACACACACACCTCTCTGCCATTAGGTTTACGCGCCACGTTCCAGAGTACCTGGAATCATTTAATGTATCTATATAAAACGCAGGTACTTGCAACTTCATTTGCAGAAGCAGGCACAAACACAAGTCGTCTTGCTGAAATGGAAGAGGGTTCTAGGTTCTCCATTTTCAAACAGAGATTTTATGTGATGTTTTCCATCAATTATTTAC
This sequence comes from Aramus guarauna, assembly GCA_013400195.1. NCBI lineage: Eukaryota > Metazoa > Chordata > Aves > Gruiformes > Aramidae > Aramus > Aramus guarauna. The sequence continues at coordinate 156,728 of VXBL01008487.1, read as the reverse complement.
TACCACCTTAATTTTTGAAGATATTTGAAATTTTCCAATGTTTTACAAATGACTGAGGAAGCAAACGGTAAACCAGTTGTTGCAGAAAAATAAAAATAAATCTTAAACCAAAAGCCCCGGTCTGAAGTTGTTATTTATTTTTATTCTATAAATGTGCAGAGAAATGATCCAATCTACTGCCATTCATTTCCAACCTATTTTCTCTTTAGCAAAAGGATCTAACCTGCGTAAAGCAGAGAGTGGCCCATATTCCACTCGTGACCCATGCACTTTTGGGCTCCACTCCAGACATTTAATGTCCTGCTTAACTTGGACGTCTTTACGTGGACCTGGAGGAACCACTACGAGTAGGAATCAAGCAAATCACTGCAATCAATAGCAGGGGAGCCTATCCTCTACAGAACAGCATTTACTTACTTATTTAATTCCAAGGCTGCATGCTCCTTACCTTCTCCCTCTTCAGGAAAGGAGGGAGGGGAAAAAATACTGATCTCCAGGAAGGATATGTGGAAAATTTGCTGTCCTGTGGCATCGTTCCATACTCCTTATGGAAGGAGAGCTCCCACTAACTTCAAGGGAATATTTACTCGTATAAGGAGAACAAGACCAGCACTTCATCGCTGAAGTTAATACAAATGTGAAAATAATCAAGCAGGTAATGCCAGGGAGCAGCGGGCTGACTGTGCAGCAGCTGAGTCTTATTTATATATGAATAGCTGTATAATCACTAAGTTAAGCACAATGCTTCAACAGTAATTCATAATCTTATCTACTAATGGAAACAGTTGACTGAAGTCAGCTTTAGCAAGAACCTGCAGTGCGGTGCATGGTGACGGAACCAAGTGACATGAAAAGTTTAAAGAGTGCAATCCCACAATTAATTTAAGAAATTTCTTCTCAACATCATCATTTAAATGTAATTTAAGGTAAATAATGAATGCTTTTGAACACAGAAATGCAACCCGTTCCGCAGTACAAGCGCAGTATCTGCTTAGTATGGATCTTGCTCTTAAGAAGCAAAAGACAAGTGCCCACTCCATCAGCTTTTTCCGTCTAGTGAAATCAATCTCTAGAAGTTTCATTTCAGATATGTATATGCTGCTGTGGCTAAAATATTTGGACCCGAAGTTTCCATTATAAACTGCAATTCTCGTGTGTTTATAACTTAACTCTAAAAATTCCCCCCAGCAAGAAACTTGGCATTAAAGTTCTCAGCCTATAAGAAATTTAAAAAGATTACTTTCACTATTATTATTCCAGATAAAACGTACAAGACAGTTTATTATTGATTTAAGGCAAGTGTCTATTGCCAAAACCTACTTTTTAGAAATGAAAATCTAATAATGGATTACTTTAGGATGACTCTAATGACATTTACGATTCTTTGAAATTAGGACAACCATTTGGTAACAAACAGTGAATAGCTATGTCTACTTCTAAGGTGTAAATATTTTCCATCGGCAAAATTAACACTTCAGAACTCCATCTTAAATAAAATAAAATAAACCAAAACAATAGTACTTTTTCCTTTCTCTCAAACTGAGCAGTAGAGATTTACTTTGCTGTGTTGTTTTTTCCCCATGTTTAAAAGCAATGCTCTGAATATATGTCTGAAAATCCTGGCCACATCATCACCTACCCCAACAAAACCCCAAGACAACTGCAATTTATGAGCACAGCCCTGCAAACACTTAGGTGTAATTAACTTTACATGCATGAGTACCTCCGCTAAGAGACCAGCAGCCTACACATGCTCACAAGTTTACAGAATTGGGTCCTCTTAAATGTCCCTTTTAAAAGGACATTACAGGGTTTAATAAATGAATAGCAAAGTCATGCAGTAGAATTTTGCAGCAACAGTACGGTTATTGTTTTTTTCAGAATAGCTCAAAACATGAGGATTCTGTATTCTAATACACAGACTCATAGAGCAATTTCTATTAGATGCTGCTTACTATCTGCAGAATCTAATGAACTCATTAATTTGTATACAACTTTAGCCAGTCCAGTCTGAAAATATACTGAAATAAACAACATATTCTTGGAAATTTAACACTTCTTACTACCCCCTTGTTTTTAAACACAAGCATCTTAGCTGCAACAATACGTCAGGTTTTAAAGCAGTTTCTGTGCACCACTGACTTCAGCCTGGGAAGCTGCTGCAGCACTGGCTTTCAGATGCATACATACCCACAAGTCCTAGAAAGCTGGGAACCGAAAGCACTCAGCACCTCTGGAAATTAAGGACCTCACAACCATAGTGCGTACGTTATACGTGACCCAAGCAAAGCAGGCAACATATGCCGAGCTCTGTTTCTCTTCTGTTTTTCTGGAAATCTTATAGTTATTTCACCATAGCTTGTTAAGAGGGCGAACTCCCGCCCACGATCGGCTTAGCTATGAATCAGTGTGTCTGTCTTCATTTTGCCAATTATCTTTGTCTAAATTCCAGAGAAGCCAAAAGATCCACTTTAAAGAAGGAAAAACATGTTAAACAGCCTTAGACTTCACCATTGAAAAAATTTAACCTTGAAAAAACATCCGAGCGGACATAGGAAGCTGATTACATGGGTATTAGATGTATCTTTCCCCCCCGCCGTAAACCCTTCTTAAAGAAGTTGCCTGTGTTTCATATACCTCTAAAGTCACGGAGCAGATGCCAGCTGTGCTGCGAATGCCCAGCCTGGCACTGGCAGGTAAACCACGCTCAGCTGAGTATTACAGTTGTAACGTTACGACTGAACTCTGCAACAGGCAGCGTTTGTCTTTCATAAACATCCCCAAAAACCATGATTCATGATAAATCTCAGTTCTTAACCACTACTAATTGCAAATGGGAAATAGAGGCAAGAATGTAGTATGAAAGGAATTTCACTGATACTCAAAGCAAGCGCCGTAACCAGTAACAGCTGAATTACTCCATGAATTGGTAACATGACAAAAGAAATGCAGTATTATTGCGAAAAGGCCAGAAGACAAGGGTATACTTACTGAAAATGCAATTTCAGTTCCACTCAGTTGGCAAGAGCACAAAGTCCTTTAACCTGATTATACCTTTACTGTGGTGCCTCTATAATATTCGTCTTCTCTTCAGACTAAATACACAAGCTCTTCTTCTTAATCTAAATCCAGTCACAAACCAGTCTTGGACATGCTCCACCCTTGCAATTACATATTGCTCTCGGTGATCGTATTCCACCTCTTTCCTTCCCTCCTCCTTTTCCGTACTGTAGCCCTTTTTATTCCGTGCTCTTCTGGGAGCATTATCTCTCATCTAATAATCACATTCATTAGAAATTTTAATTTTGGCATTTAAACAACATGAAACTAGTTTTGACAAATCTTACAATTCCAAAGGCAGTAACAACATAAAAGTAAGGCCCCTTTTCATCTGCCCCCGAATGCATGTGAATTTCTAAAAGACAAAAAACAGAAGAAGAAATGTTATCCCCTTGCTTTCTGTAGCAAGATGAGACCATCTATCCACATAAGAGCTCTGTTAATTTCAGGTGCTCGTGCGCAGACTTCAAGGAAATATAAGCAATAAACATATCCTTTTGCTTTCATAGCTGAAATACCAAGTAGGCGCACTGAGGTTTGCCAAGGGCAGCACGTATTTCTCAATCTTCAGAATCACTGCACCTTATTTTATATGCAATTTTACTGTAAATAAGAGTCATGAAAGGAAAAAGTAACAGTCTATTGAAACTGTAGTTTCTGTTAATTATGAATACTACGTAATTAGCATGCTTGCAGTAAATCATAAGTGTTGGTCTGTGTGATTTCACAATGCCAATCTCAGCTTATAGTGAGTCTGGCTGGAATAAAGAAATAAAGCAATGGTATTTCAGCAGGTCTGTACCATTAACAAAGCCAGCGTAAATAAGCAGCATTTCCATTACTGCCCTTCTATATTAACAGTTGTGGTCAAAAAAATAGTTTGTCCAAATAGAAACAAAGTGTTTTACAACGCTGATTAGTTTCGAACGCATCTGCGTGGAGCAAAATAATAAGGATCCATGTCTTTCTGAGAGGTATCTCGAGGGAAAGAACAGGGAAGTGACAACAAAGACGTGTTGTGATACAACAGCACGCAATTTTTTCACAGAGCTGCCCAAGTTCCATACAGTGCTGAGGACTGGTTTTCTCTGGAAAATGTGTTTTCCCTTTTTTCAGCCCCTTGGGACCCTTGACTGTACAGTTTNGCTCTCTGCGTAGGCCAGTGGTACTGTGGTGATATACATACGCGCTGTATATCATAGCATGGCTCTAACTTGCAGGGCCAGACGGCAAGAGGGATTAGTTTAATCTAGATTTTGGATATGTAAAATTGCAAAAGACAGCATGGAAGCTGGCAAGGCAGGCTGCTGAGACCTCAAAATCATGGGAAAACATACTGCTTGCTGGCTTTCAGCCAGTTGTTTCTTGAATGCCTCTCCTCCTTTCCACTTGTACCTGCTACTGTTTAGAACAGTAAATCAAATATTGTTGTCTGTTTTTTAAAAATGGCTTGCAGGTTATCCGTAGGAGAAAAATGTGAGGTCCGTTACGCTAACATCCTCCTTCTTTTTTTTACTTATTATATATATAGTGGTGGTTTTTCTTCAGTTCTTGGTGATTAGATTTTCCTCTATTTTTGGAATGTTTACTTAATGTTTGACATATTACTGTTTCCTCCGGACAGTCAGTTTCTCCTGTTTGGTTTTGGTTTAGGCTTGTTTTGGTTGTTTGTTTTTGTTTGGTGGGGTTTTTTTTGTTTTTTTTTTTTTCAAATTACTCACACAGCAACAGGGAAGAGAAAAAAACCCAACACAATCACAATTTTTAAAAACCCTCTCCAGGAAACTGGATTGTAAAACCACAAAAGCTGGCAGAGTGACAAAGCAGCAGGGGACCTTACATATCTTTAACTAACATTTTGAAGCTAACTAGATTTCAAGTTGAGCGTTTAAAAAAAAAAAAAAAAAGGGAAAACGAACGTACTTTGCTCGATCGAAAGAGAGGGCTTTGACAGGGACTAGAGGGGAACAAAGAAGCATGCTTGTATCATGAAATTCAACAGACGGCAAGAAAATGCTGAAAAAAAATAAAATCCATTGATAGGATGACATTTTCTTCCCACAGAGACTTTACACATTCCACCCTTTCACCACTTTTCAAAGCCCCCGTGTGTTTTTCCCAGTATTTCACTATAACCGAAGACGGAACTCTCTCTTGCGTCTCATTTTCCCACATTTTCTGTATCCGACGCTTGATTAGGACCGTGCACTTTCCCCAGGGAGACTATCGCCAGAACGCGGCGTGCGGAGGCGAGGGCTGATCCGAAGCACGACGAAATAAACGTCGGCCATGAAGTGGCTACTTGCGCACGCACCAGGCCACCATCCCCGGGCGCGGGCAGGAGGCACCGCATCACCGCGGCACCGGGGACGCGCGGGACGCGCGGCCACCCGGCAGTTCAGGCACAGAAAATATTTCCGCTTCGTTTTCAAAAGCCGTTCCTAAGCTACTTCTGCGCAGCTCTCCTGAGCGCCGTCTGAAGGCTTTCAGCGGTGGTGGTTGTGTCCCGGAGACGGCCGAACGTACCTGGAAATCGGGAAACCGCGCCAATGCATTTTTGCTATTTGTGGCTGAAAAAACTAAATTTGGTGACGCGCGATTCAAGGTAGAACAATCGCGCGCTAGGCGATGCTACCTAGCACCTGCAGAAGGATTTTGTCAAACTCTATTTTGCTGTTACTCATTTTCCACCGCATTTTCATTTCTAAGTTTTAGTACAAAGCAAATATAAAAGTAATTAAATGGCTAGAAACAGAAGGAAAAACTGTTGCTTTTTGTGCAATTACTATGAAAAAGCCACATATTTCTATTTCTCACACAAAATAACTTCAGAACTACACAATTAGCTTATATTTGCAACAATGCTCAAAGCAGTGCTTAGAGTACTTTCTTATGAAAGATAAAAGTAGTCTTGACTGCAATGGAATTCCATTTCTATGAAAAGTAAAAAAAAAAAATACTAGAAGGAAAGTCAAGCTTGGAGACAACAGTCTCAAATCAAGGATCTGTATTAGCTATATTAAATTAGCACATATATTTTCATAATTAAATTATATAATGTGACACTTCAATAAACATATTAGGTAAATATCACAGGCGCTTTAGTTTGGCACAACAGAGCTTGGCCATCTATTTGAAATTAGTTGCATACTCCTGATACACTGCTACTGTGAAAAACATCCTACTGTGAATAACTATAAATCAATTTTCCCCAATTACACAAATCAGAAAATATATGGAAAAACTAATCTGCAGCACAGTTTTAAATACAGATTTTATTACAACTTGAATGGAGCAATGAGAGAAGTTACTGTTCAGATGTATGTTGTGTACATTTTTTGCACGTTTGCGCCTTCATCACAATTTGCAAATAAAACTGTGATTTGCAGAGCAAATTAGTAGGTCCTGATGTAAAGCGCAAATACAGTTTTGCACTACTTTTCTGACAGATGTGCGTATAACAATATGCCAGGAATCATATGTTACTGGGAAAAATATAAATGTTGTAGAAACCCTTTAAGAACAACAAGACAACATTAAAAACATAATACATTGAATGGATACTAGCAACAGTTCATGAACGCTGGCAGAACAGATCTGACTGAACCGACTTAATGCTCAAACTTTTGAAGAGGACCTCAGAGAACCATCTTGTCACAACCGTGTTAAAGAAACAAAAATAACAAAAAAGGGGACACAATGAAGTTATTTCTGACAATATTAAAATCAAACAAGTTTGCATAGTGGACATCAACAGCCACTTTATCTTTCATCACTCTATGTGGGTTATCTACTGCTCAAAAAGAGACTCGCACACACTCTTTAGAAACTAGGGAATCCGAGTTACAACTGTTTCACATCAGATTTATATGGTAAGCATTTGCAGCAGTACTTGTTGAGACAAAATTCCCATAGATTTCAGTGAAACTCATCTGCATAAGGATTGTAGGGTGGGGCACGCAGCACCTTCTGAGTAATCATTGTAACATACACACACTATGATCATTTAAATTTATTTTGACATTTTATATTCTTTGGTTAGCTTTAAACTTTCAGCGCAAAGCCGAAACATGTAAACATTAAAGAGCATAACATAAAACAAATTGCTGCAGGCAATAGTCTTGCTCAAATCCAGCAGAAGTTGAAGTCAACACACAACATACTCCTAACCACCTTGTTCACGGCTTTTATTATTGAGGACATCTGCACACTGTGTTTGTTCTTATTGAGGGATATCATATATACTGATATGGGTCAAATTAATTTAATATATGAAAAAAAGGTTTCAAAATAATATACATGTGCAGAGCAGTATAAAAACCTACACGCTTATAAAATGATGAAATTCAGTACAGGTGTACTTTCCAACCCATAAAACAGAAGGTTTTTAGAAACTAGTAGGCAGTTACTACAGAATCTAAACCAAGAAAGCCCATAACCAAATGCATAAGAAGTATTATCAAGCCATTTTCTGACATATGCTTTGGTCACTGGAGATCTGTCCAAAAACTTGTACTAGTAAGTTGACTTTAGATGTCTCTAAATACTTTATAAAAACAATTTTTGGCCATGTAGGCAACCAGACAAACGCTAAGCCTTGGCTTTTGCAACTGGAAAGAGCCAGATTTGCATGAGGAAACAGTGAACGCAGGAACTTTGAAAGGCCCGGGATGGAAGCCTTATGGTTTACGTCTCAGCTATAAAACCAGAATGTAATGTATTGTTACAATAATTCATTGTGTGAGAATATTAGGGGTTTTTTATTTACACACACACTGTGAAGCCAATCCGGAGACCTTTGCACAGCCATACTTCCAACATTTTTGCTTGTACAGTAGTGGAGGAATGGGATCTTATTCTCCAGTTTTTGTGCCATTCCTTATTGGACTTAGGAGCTAAATCAGACTTAGACATTCACAAACCCCTTGTAAGCTGTGGGAATCTTGGCTTCTGAGCGACAGGAAATAGTCCACAGTGTCTATGTACTTCCAACTTTGTAAAAGGGTGAGTGTACTTTTGGCATACGGTCCTGAATGCAAAAAAGATTTACCAAATGGAAAAGAGAGGCTTAAACATTTACAGTTGAGCTTAAATACTCTTTTCTAGATAAACTTCCTTTCTGAAGAAACGCAATCTAAAAAACAAACAAACAAAAGTAGCTAGATGAAATGAGCTCAGTTGCCTCAGACCGTACTAAAAAACCCATCTGTATCACAAAAGCTGCCCTCACAACTGCCAGTCTTGATGGACACAGGGATTGAATGAGTGTGGAAATTGAATTACACCCTCTCTCCCTGTAGGTGGTCCTTACGGATCAGTGTACCGGAGTGTGCCAGAAGTCGGCACTACTCCTGTCCGTGACATTCTGTGGACACAATCCTTCAGGCTGCAGCCCTCTCAGTATGACACCATTCGAGCGAGCTAAATACAATTTTTAAAAAATCTCTCTTTGAAACAGTAATTTAAGATAAATGTCTATTCACAACAGACATTTGCAATAGCAACTCTCATTGCAGGCTCCTGCTAATCTGATTTAAGCATGATTTTGTTTCCACTCAGGAAGCTTAAATTAATTTAGCTGTTCCTGAACACTGTTACAGAAAGATGAAGTATCCAGTGGCTCACAACTACAGTTCCTAGTTGAACAGCCGCATTTGCTGCACAGTCAGGTTATGCTGAAAATTTGTTTGCTTTAGCTACCATTACACAAGGGATTTATACTGTTACACTGTTGTCCCATTACACTCAGTTTTTAGACTTGCATGGATTGCCGAGAGACTGAAAAGCAGAAGAATTCAGATCCTCATGCGTACTAAATTACCAGCTGTGAGAAAATCTCTGGCATATTCCCCACACTGATGAGACTTTGTCGTTAATGCAACCCAGCATTGAGAAGTCTGATGTGATCTGATTTCTCACGACTGTCTGCTTTCTTGTTCTATAGTTAATAATAAATAACAATTTGTTGTTATTATTATCATCATCATCATCATTATTATTATTATTATCACTCAGTAAACTTTCAGATCAGGACTTTTTAATTTACAAAGTTGTGGTTAGTAACTCATCCTCAGCATGGAAGACGTCATTTTGATGAGTAACAATGTGCAGGACAAAAATTATGATCAAAAATGTCAAAATGGGTAATAATCTATGAAGCACAAACTGAAATCTCCCATTGTTTTTCAGAGACTTGCAAAATAGTTTTTAAGTAAAGGCAATTCTTCCATTCAGCTCTTCCATAATTACATGGAGGATTCCACCAAGTCAATTACAAAATCTGACAATTACAGACACACCTGACTGTGAAGTTTCCTAACTCTAGGACTTCTCTTCCACAGCCCCTTTCAAAATGAAAGGTAAATACTGACAACTAAATTAAGACAATGAATTAAGACAAAATCACTATTCGAGGTATGTCTAATTAGATGAAGAACTCAGTTACAAGGGTCTGTTCCTCTTTGCATGCCACTCCTGCTATATACACGAGGTCAGGTATGACAAGATAACCCACAAGCAGACAGCCTGCTGGCATGATACAAGGAGATTTTGCCCTTATGCCTTGTTGGCACTTTTTTTTAAAAAAACAAGATGTTTCCAGTCATCACTGTGACATGAACAGCCATGGGGAATGCCCAAGTATCATCTCTGCAATCAACATCTTAAGTTGAATTAGTTGCTATTCCTAGCTGATATGGCAAGGTTTGCCCTGCTGATTTTTCATTTAAACTTGCAGGCTGCCATCTATGAATGGCAAGCAACACGCACCCACCCACACCCCGTTTTCTTTACAGTTTTCCCTTTAAAACAAAAATTCAACATACAGTTCAGGAAATACTGTAAGATGAAGTGCTGGCTGCACTCCTAGAAATAAAAAAATTAAAGTTTCAGTAAAACCTGACGTCTCCCTGTAAATTACACCTTTAAACCCCCCAAAACAAACAGGAAAAGATACTATTACCTAATGTCTGAAAATTCAGAGAATATATTCATTCATGGAAAATATTTCTGCAAGTGAAATGAACTAAAATTATTTCCTCTGTTTATTACATATTAAACAAGATATCCAGCGGCTTTTTAACCTGTGCCTTCCTGGAAATAGTATATTCTTTTTATTTATCAAGGAAAGAGAACATTGGTCTTGGTGCAGATAACCTTATTAGCACAAAAAAACCCCCATGTGCTTAGCGAGATGGAACTGGACCCTGTGTTTTTACAGAGACACGCTACAACAGTTTCCAGTGTGATCCCCAACAATTCCTGATCTCTGATGAAGACCGCTACCCAAATTCGTGCTACTCCAGTAAAAACATCACATCCTCTATGCTTTCAAGTGTATTTTCAGAGCAATAACTTTATTTGCAAGCAACGCGTCCGGAGTTCATTCATCACTAATCTCAGCGTGTAGTTTAATCCCATGACAATCACATCATCTTTCAGATCATTCATGTGGCCATGACTGTAAATGTGATGTTTGTGGCCAGTCCAAAACACAGACAAGATCAAAGGAACTCTATCAAGGCAGCCCCAACAGGGTGACATTACACGCTCTGCCTGTAAAACCAGACTACTGCTTCCACGGCCATGGCTTTCTCTACGTTGCAGTTGCACCAGGCTCCGCACCACCCGACGTAAACAGCAGTTTCCTTCTCAGGAAAGCAAGCCACCATAATCCTAACATTTGCTCGAAGGTAAGCACTGTCACGCTGCTTTACATCACAGTAGAAGCATTTTATTTAAAAGACAACAAGGAGCCGCAGAAACCTTCTGCAAGACGGAAACGTAACATAAGACCCTTTTCTTGCGCTGTATTATTCCGGCGAACAGAGGGGTTTCTGCTCCCGGGAGCCTGTTTCCAGGAGAGCTGCCACAGACCTTGCAGCCTGCCTCTGCGCCCGCAGCCCACGAGGGATCTCCCTCCAAGAGGCACAGACCTGGCGCACGGTATTGACACTTTGGGCAAAGCGGCAGCCCTAACTACACATTTCAAACTAAAGGTAAGTGCCACCGGACTGCCGCAGAAATTGAAGCCTGTGGCTGCTCCTGCCTGCTCCGGCTTGGCATGACAGCCACGCAAATAGGTAACGAGAGTTCATCAAGCCCGTTAAGACACAAGTTGACAGCAAATAGATAGACTCAAGCTTCGGCAGGGAGGACACTCTCATCTCCCAAAGGACCGTATAAGGTTAAAACTTCCTTAGCACTGTATTTGTAACTCCAAGCTCCGTCCTGTAAACCAAAGATTAGAAGTATACATTATGAAAGCAACAATCACTGTCCTAACAGTTAAAAGAAGCATGTGTCTGTATGTTTCCAAATGAACAGGTCCTTAGAGTGCTCTCTTGAGTGAGGAAAAAAAAAAAAAAATTTATTTCCATAAGAGGTATATTTAATATGTGCCCGTTACATGGCTGCGGTCCAAGGACTATTGTGTCTCCTGGATGGCTCATTGACTACCCTATTCTAGATCCCTTTTGTTGCGGCAGGCTATTCAGCAGAAATAGAAAGCACAGTCAGCATGGTAAGGCCATATTAACTTGCTGAAAATGGGCTCAAAAGCACCTCTTTTTGGATCAGTTCTATGACTGCAATTCTCGCATGAGTCAGCAGCCAGAGAAGTAGGTATTAATTTAGCAACCAAATTTTTCTAGAATATGTGAAACAAAGCCCCTGTTTCTGCTAGCTCGGCCTCAGCTGCCCTTCCTGTTACTTCTGCACTGTGTATGTGAGTTATGATTACACAGCACACAAAATCACAGCAAGTTCTTTAGAAGTGGCCATTCCTTTCTATAGTCCTGCCATGCCACCGCTGAACATGGCTGTACATAACTCTGTATTATCTAGATGTAAAGATAACCAAACAAAAGCTACATTTATAAAATCATTCAAATTATAAAAAAATCAAATACAAACCATTAATGCTGTATTATTCAACTATGCCCTCAAAACACATGAAACACATGGCACGTCTAGAAACAATTATTTAAGGGATTGTAGGTTCAGAAATTAATTTATATATCCAAATATGATCAACAGTAGTCAACAGCACAGAAATGTTATTTTCTACATGGGTGTTACGCTGGGAAAAAAGCCCAATCCTGAAATACCTAACAGTTTTAACCAGAAATCTGAAATGAAAGATAACTGTAGTGTTCACTTTTTGTAGTGTTCACATTTTGCAACACATTAAGAATACTCTGTGGGGTATTACTTTAATAAAATACATATGATATTGAAACCAATGATATTTGCTTCAACCTCTGTAATAGAAATTTACTCCTCGGTACAGTGGTCTCACAATGATTGAGAAACATTATTTCAGGAATGTCGACACCTCACAGCTCGAAATGGCTCCAACCTTTTTATTTTATTCGCTAACAACATCACAGGATTTTAAAAACTGAAGTTTAAAAATATAAGCAAATAAGGAGCAAAATGAGATATTTTTAAATACTCAGGAATGCCTCTCCATGACTTGATTTATTTCCTGGTTGCTTCTTGACCTTGCTATGGCACTCAAAAGACTTAGTGAGAAGCTTGAAAGAAAAGAGGAGATACAAGGAGACTTTACACAAGTTCCCAGAAGGCAATTTTGCCTCTCCTTAACTTTTCCTTAAATAAACCCCGGTTACAAACTAGAACCATAATTTTTAATGTCTCTTGAAAGTGGCCAGAAATAGCTTGCAGCCTCATGATTACATGGTTGGGAGAGAGGAAAAGAAATACTGTGAGCTACTAAGTCCGCCAATAAAACTTTGAAGCTATGGAAACCTTGTAATTCTTCCTAAGTCTGGTTCTATCGTTCAGTTGCTAACAGCAACTACTATTTGTTTGAATCAGCAATAAAAAAGCAGGCATCCGGCCTATTGCAACAGGCACTTTGACACAAAATAATGCAGACATAATGTATATTTTCATACTGACCAGTCTAAATACATATAAAAGAACAGTGATATTCACTTGATGCTGCAGCCATCTCCTGATGGGATAACTTTGCACGTCATGAAGCCAACACAACTGCACAGAGTTACACCTTCTGTTTACATTGCCGTCTCTCAGTGACAAACGCACAACCAGAGGATCATGGAGCTTTTGAGGTTCTGAGTGGGCACAAGAACCAACTCCACAGCAGCGCCTGTCTCCTTGCCTTCTAAAAGTGGTCACAGTGCATGGTGAAGTTTGCATCCCCTGGAACAGCTGGTTTCACGTAAAAATTAGTTTCTGCTAATGCAGCTGAAACACAGCAGGAATTTTGTTTTGATGCCTGATTTACTACGTAGTTAAAGGATCAAGAGTTCAGGAAAAACATGGATGAACTTTAAATTATTTAGAAGGAAACAATTCACATCTTCCCAAAGTATCTCCTCCTCTTTGCTTCTAGAAGAAAACAAAGTCACAGTATTCAAAGTTACCATACTCAACTATCTAGCAAAGCAGAAGGCCCCTCCTGACAACTTTTCAGTTTTACAGCAAAACACTACTTGGACATTACGACTCAGGTAAGATAGCATACTTAGAGCAACAAAATCAGCAAGTTCTAAGTTTATATCAATTTCAGACTTTGAAACTAAAATAAGAAGATTCATGCACAAAGTAAGTAATGCTCTCATCACACTATCAACAGGACACAGCAGCAAAAACCAAGAAGTAAGTCTGTTTTGGTCAACAACTGTGCATAATCTGGGCGCTATATTTAATTTAAAAACCACAAGTGTTGATGCATAATGCAGTCAAGTGTCCATAAAGCTCATTTAACAAAGGATGCTCAAGAACAAAGAGAGTAATTTCTAGTGTGAACCTGGAATCAACCAACCACTCCAAATGTAAGAGGTTCCACTGCCAACTCTCTTGGGTCACCTCTCTTTTCATGAGGCGGAATTTCAGATGCAACACCCCACCCCCCACCCCCCCCCATGAAAATCAAAATCAAGCCCCTGTTTTCAAGCAGAAAGCCATTTTACAAAAGTTCCATTTAGCTGCCACTGGAATAGGCACAATTAAACACTTTACAGTGTCAGCTGAAGAGAACAGAGAACAATTTAGGTTTCTATCCTCAGGTTCCAGTGTGATCAGCTTCAGCACAAAAGAAATGTCTCCATTAATAAAGAAAGAGTACAACAGATCAGGAAAACCCTGGTGGTTTCCATCAGCCCAAAGAATACCGACAGCCGGGAAGGACCAAACTGAGGGGGCTCCTACATTTGGAGCAAAAAGAACTGTAAATGAAGTTATGTCAGTGACCATAGTATCAGCAATGGCTTTGGGAAACAACTTCCAATTTATTCCATACAACTTCATTTTATGTCAGTAGCACAGAGAGGAACAAAGAAATTATTCAGGAATAGGTCTTCATGCTTTGACATCAAAACAGAGCTGGAACTACAAAATACTGCTTAACAGTCAAGCTCTGGACAGGAGTTTTTTCCAGTGCTTAATTCTGAATACGTTAATATTCAACACTGACTTACCACACCCTCTTTTACAGACATTCGCTATGCAAAAAGAGGTTGAAAATAATATACACTAGCCAAACCATAACATATTCTTTCATAGGGGAAAGAAACAGCCATAGAATACAGAGTGTAGCTTTGCGCTGTTCAGCCTATGGGTCAAAGGAACAGAAGTTAGGAAAACACAGTATATATTCTCACATGAACAATTAGAATATAAAACACCTTAGGCAGTTTTAAAAAAACTGTAGGGCCATAGTTGCTAAATCATCCGTAATAAACCTACTTTTTTTTCCCCTTTACCTTCTCACAACTTCATCTCATGAAAAAAGCCTGCCAATGGTTCACCTACAATTAAGATCCATTTCTGGACGGCATCACTACACACTGAGTCCCCATTTCACAGAGGATCTGGTACATTTTGTCATAGCAGAAAAGTACACCAAATAATGAGTTAATTAAAATAACCTATTGAATAGCCTTTGATCAGGACTGAACTCACAGCTTCAGCACAGATCCCAGGAGCTGGAGTGACCAAAGAGCTCCAACATTAAGATCAAAGTGCACTATTAGTGGTCGTTTAACAGTTGGGTTTAGGGAAAAGAAGAAAAACAAAAAAAGAGAGAGAGATTGAAAATATTGCTGTCTTGCTACATTTTCAGCTAAGAATACATAACCCTTCTCCCAAAATTTCACTTCCAAACAAATGTAGTATTCCTTTCTGATTTCCCTTGCTTTAGTGAAACCAACTGAGAAAATGAATAGGGATAGTGGTGACCGATAACGGTGCCGCTGCCATGAACCCTCACCTACACATGGGGGAAACAGATTCTACCAAATGTTCTGCCTGTGAGATGGTGAGGTTGCATTGTGCACCTCTCAGGAGAACATCCCCAAATCGTGCAGTCGGGTGCTATGGGCACACACATTCCCCGGACACCGCTACTACGAACACCACCGCTTCACTTTAGTTCAGGCATTCACTGAGGACACAGGAGAGCTGTCATCTCATCCTGTCCAAGACCATCAGCACGTTGGATCAGAGTATCACTTTTTTCATGAGTTTTCCCACTCATTGNGCCAAGTCCTAAAACAACTTACTTAGCAAAAATTTTGGCATTTTTCCCACAGGTTTCTGATCCAAGCTTTACTACTCAAAACATATGCTGACCATACTCAAGCAGAGTAGCACCATACTACTTCTCTAAATTGCCCCCTATCATATGGATTGGGTAGAGTTTTATTTATGTCCCAACTTAAAGGGTGGACACTGTTGACACACATATTACATGTGCCGTTCTGCTACGCACATGCCAAATTCTACCACAGAGATGGCTGGCTGTCAATAACAGTTGAAGAGATGCCTGAAATAAGTTTTTTCTTCTGAACATCAAAGACACTTGAGATCTTGCAACTGGACTGTGAAGTTTTGGTACACAACTAAAGCACTGCTTCAGGGTAAAATAAAAAGTTATTGTTATCTAAATGCATGTTAACCTTCAGACCATAGCAGAAACAGACTCTTTAGTCTGATTCTAGATCTTTATACAAAGCAAATAAAGAGTTAGCCTAGATGCCAAAAAAGCTGCCAGGGAAGCCAAAGAATCATGAAAGGAACTAAAAATAACAATGACTGTTCTTTGCGGGAGGGATAAAGGGATAATGACAAGACCATGCAACATCTAAGCACCACATTTTTATTCAAGATATTACGTGCCTGAGCTTAAGAGATGGTGTGAACATTGCGTATATCTAAATATTTACCTATCTTCCTGAAATAATTCATCTTCTGTGTTAAAAAGTTCAGGGCTATACTTTATTTCCACCTAACCTCCCCAAACCCTTCCAGTGCTGAAATCAACGTTCCTTGGAAAATGAATACAGCAGACACTTTTTAAAGCAATGTCTATTAATAAATCAATGGACATCTGTATTTTCTACGTTCTCTTCCCACTTAGGAAACCACTGTTTTGCAGTGGAAAATTTTATGCTGTATTGAAGTAGCCTGTAGGCTCAGTTCTACATTGCTTTTGGCTCCTACCTATGTGAGAATTAAGAACGCTGCACAGTTTGTTCAGTATGTGAAAGACTCTGGATTACCTGGAAACAAAAGAGAAGCATTGACACCACTGCTACTGCTGTCAAGCTGAGCAATGTTACCCAGCAGACATTTGTAATACTGGTTATAAATTTGCCATCAATCCAAACCCAACATGCTTAAGATGTAGTGAACAGGGTTCACGGCACAAGGATGTGCGTCGTGGAAAGTCTTGATAGGCACTGTGGCATTTCATTTTCCAGCTGAATTTTTTCAGAAAGGAGGAAAGGATTATATCAACATCTCCTATCCTAAAACTTACATTTTGAGAGTAGTGGTTTCACTGTGAAATCAAAAAGAAATTCACACAAGACCGATTCTTTCATATCAGATTCATTATTTTGAAGAAAAAAAACAGTAAAATTCATCAGATCTGATGAATGCAAATTTTCAGCACTACTCAGCAGAGTGAGGAAAGGCATATATTTCTCAACAGCAAACACACTGGCACAGTATCACTTTTAGAATCACAAACTAATGTCTGATCATAGCATTTTACAGACACCAAAAAGTTATTTGCTATACTTTGCATTTACCCAGTGGTTCTTCAGGAGATAGGTCAGGCTTGTCTCACAATCCACTCCAGAGATCCAACTCTATCCTTTGGACAGTCACTTAATCAGATTCAACAGGAACTGAGAAAATATATCTGATTATTTCAAAATTTAAGTTCAAGATTGATTTTCTTCTATGCATTTTACTTTCAGAGACTATTACACATCATTCTTTCTGACATGGAAAATATTGCCAAACTACACGGTCAAAGCTGGAAAACTTCCAATGCATGATGCATCATACCAGCTCTCTACAACAGATGCTACTACTCTGTACAACAGCACCAAGCATTACCAACGTTCTCCCTGTACTCCTGCAGAGGCCCTGTATTCCCTCATTTGCAAGAAAGGCAGTCATCTACAGTGGGTGTCTTGGTTTTTTGGTTTTGGTTCATTTTTTCCCCCACTGATTTTAGAAAGCTGAGCCTGGTCTTTGAAGGGCTTGCCTTCATCAGCTGGAAGACAGTTGATGCTGTATGCCGGGTGGAAAATAAGAACAATAAAGATCACCATCTTTGCACGACCGCTTGGCCTGCAAAGCAATAAAACATACTGTACTCAGAATCTGCCAGCTGACATAACTACAGGGTGCTTCTGTGAAGAACGTAAGTATTGATTTAAAGCGGTGGTTCTTCACATCTTATGTGCACGTTACAAGGGAGAAGGATATTAGGACAGCCCTCCCACCCAGCAGAGAGGCAGAGAGGCAAAAAAGTGAGAAGAACAAAAGAAAAACGCCAACGGAGGGCTGAATAGAGGGACAGATGGTGACTGCAAACCTCAAATCTTTGTTAAGTTCCTTGAGCCTATCAGATCCTCAGAGAATGAAAGGATTGGATAAGAAGTATAACTTAACTTTTGGGAAAACAAAATGCAAAGCCCCCAGACTCAAATAGCATTTTTCACAATGCTGAAAGAATTGTGAAATCCCACACCATTTGATCTGACATTGCTTAAAATTTTATTCACAAATAAAAAATAGGAAATATTTAACTAGCAGATTTTGCATTCCCTTCAATCCCATCACAAGATATTTCAACAGTTAGCCCTAGATCCTAAATTAATCTAAGAACCTCATCAGAATGTAATCACTACATTTGCATTTGTCTTATCATACATGGCTTTACCTGACCCCATTACGTTATCCTGTTTGAGGGTATGAAAAAGCCAAATATGTGGTCAGGAAGTCTTGCTCCTGAAACACTCTGCAGTGAAACAAGAGTACAGAGTTGCTAACATCACAACAAATAAAACTGTATTTTCCCCTTATACAGCTTTACATGCAGTAACTCCACACTATGTAAGGCACTGGTATTATACAAACAGTACAACACCACCAAGTAGTTTTGAACAATCTCCAATACTGATCTTTCTCCAAAGTTCTTTATTTTTGTGCTCATGTGTATCATTCCTGAAAAAGTACTACAAAGTACAGGAAAGGACAGATAGTGAGTCTTTGAAGCTGGAAGATAAAGCCAGTAATGAATGGCCAACCAGCCCATTTGGGAGCAGAGGTCAACAGACCATACACAGGGAATCTCCACACTGCGTTCTTTGTGATACCCATTGAAGTAGGTATTGCAGACATCTGTACTGAACACAATTATTACGTTGAGTCATTGGTAGAAAACGTAGGGGGAATTAGTTTGCCTAAAGGCATTCAGTTCATCAGTATCAGAAGGCAAAATAGACTTGCACATCCTGATTCCTAGTTGGGGGTGCACCCAACATCCTACCTGCCCCTTTGACGCTACTGTACGAGAATGATAAAATTGCACGAGCAAGAGCTGCGCTTCATCACAACGGAGCATTTCTGTTCTATTCCAGAAGCATAAGAACCCATGAAGTCCAGGTTACCCCTGGATGTGTGCCCTGTGGTTGACTGCAAACTCACCTGAAGTTTATTCAGGTATTTCTAGGGCCCTTCTACAGAGAGATTCCTTGTGTCTAACAAATCACAAGCTCTCTTTCAGTGGCATTATTTACTGACTCTCCTTCCTCTACCTGGCTAGTGTTTACTGTATTAGTTTTCTCTGACATCTGTCTTTCTGTCATACTTGATTTAAATAACCCAGGTTACCAGAGAAACCATACGGATAAACACATATACACTGAAATTAGCTTTACGTGAGCATATGTGATAGGAAACAAGACTAAAATAATCTTCGATCCTTTTAGGAGGTGAAAGACAGCATCCATAAAATCTCTGAACAGCAGCTATTAATACCACAATATCACAAGTCCAGCCCCTGCAGTTACCAAAGGAATTTCCTGGGAGCTGATCAGCTTTCTTCCTCTCCTCTGAAATCAGATGGGAATGTCCTTGAAGCAAACATATCATTGTAGGAAACAATTAAGGAAAAGTGCAAAGGGGAAGAAAGAACAACTTACGTAATTTAGATAAAACACTGTGTAAGTGAGCTTGTGGTTGCCATTCAAAGCTATGTAGTGGCAGAGGACTCAATTTTCAGATCTGATCTTTTCTCTGGTAGCTGTGCTGGAGAAGCGTGAGGTTGGCCAGTGCCTGGACTTGAGCAGAAAGGAGACAAGAACCTATATGGCACTAGGGGGACTTCTCCAGTCAACTGAGGCATGAGCTATCAGCTATTCACAGTTCTACACCTTGAAGGATCTTCAGGCTGAAGAATCCAGCCTAGCCTGAACACAGCCAGCAACTCCAGGGGCTGTAAGATCATGCCTTGACATCCTGCATTCTGCATGCAACACCATCCTGCCTGAAAGAAGAGGAATATGGAATGTGGAAAATTATTTGGCAGTTAGTATTCAGCAGCTCAGAAGAAGAAAACTGGAGTAAGCCAGGTAGAACAAGAATACTACTGAACTAATGCATACTTTTCTAATAGTAAGTAAAAACAAAACAAAACAAAAACCCCCACCCAACCGAAAACTCTGAAATGTACCCACAAATGGAATTCTACTAGTTCAGCAAAAAGTATTTCTAATGCCAGTGTGCATTACAGTTTTAGGGGAAGTACGTCCTTTTAGATGAATCTGATTTCATTCTGTAAGAGTTAGGTAAAACATCTTGGCTAGCAGCCAGCAGGGAACCGTCAGTGAACAGAGGTATTTGCAGAGAGCATCTGCGGGGCCACACACACAACTCCTCCACCCAGGGGAAGGGAAGCCTCACAGGACTCGACACAGAGCCAGCTACTTCAGTGAGGACCATCGCCCAGCTAAGGATGCAGAAGCTCCTTAGTTGTCCCTCCAGAGCTCACACAGAGCTGCACTGTTTCATCTGGAAAAGGTAAAGTCCAGGGGAACCTCCAGGACCCCCAGGTAAGTTCCTTCACTGTAAGTAACAACTGCATTGTAAACCACACATGACGGCAGAGGAATTCAGAGCCACTGTTCCAGCAGCAGTCAGCAGGAGAAAACTTGCTAAAACCCAGGAAAGGCAGATGAGATGGAGGAATTGTTAAGAAGGAAAAATGATTTGTCTAAACCACAATCTCCACCTTTCATAGAAACCCACCTAAAAGCTGGCTTAAAGAACAGCATCTTGTGCAGACCACTGAGCAGAAACACTCTCCCAGAAGCACGCGTATCTGGCACACAGATGTCTGGTCCGGTACACGTGGCCCAAACTTTTGCAGTTAGCCTATCATTTTGTCTCCACTGTTACAAATGTGAAACACTAAGTGTTTTTTTCTATGAAAGCAAAGTACTGACTGTATCTGTAAAGAACTATGAAAAGCAATCCAAGTCACTAGGCATACCTATTCCTACAGTCATACTACTGTAATGTGGCTGGTCAGACCATCCTCTGTTATCCTCCACTAATCTCTCTAAACTCATCTTTCTAATATTGCTAAATGATGTGGTATTTCTGCATTGTGGAAGAAAATCTGGAAACTGCTGGGTGCAGCCGTTCTCTCTATACATGCTGTACAGGTCTCAGAATGATTTATATTGCTTATGTCTAGCCACTGTAATTTGAAAGGCACAAACACTGAAAGGCACTATAGTGGATTACTGGAGGAACTCAGTCATTTTCCTGTTTATGCAACTGAATTTCTCAATATTTTCAAGAAGGTGAAGAATTAAAAAATAAAACAATAGCTAATGCATTTGGACATTTAAATTACTCTTCCATGACCTTTTAAAACAGAAAATTATTTGTCATGCCACTGCCAAAACATGGCAGTATGAATATTTATGTAGATGAATTAATCACAAAACTATTGAGCTTCTCTGTAAGCTGACGTAGAGCACCGAGGTCTGTATCGTTTTACACCCAGCATAGTGCCATTGCACTCTTTAGGTTACACGAAGTTTATACCAGTTCACAGCTTCGTAAGAGAAAATGTGTAAAGTGACGTTTGCTTCAAACTAGTAAAAGTATAGATCTGGGCCAAGAGTCCAAGTGGCTTTTTGTTACATGGAATACTGTATTGTAACTTACACAAAGTAGTGCCATTACATGGATTATAAAGCATGGAATCATTGAAGCTAAACGTTGACATGGGACTAAACAAAACCACTTCATTCAAAACAGATAGTACTTCTTCCATCACAGCTGATGGACAGACATGCTGACTCAAGTTCTCAACTCCGTACTCAAAAGTAAATTTAAAACCACAAAAAATAATTTAAAAGACCCAGACATTAATCCAGCGGCTGCATTCCCAGAACAATAAATGTGCACATGCTGCTTTTGTAAAAACTTGCACTAATTTCAGCTAAATCTGAGCTCCTCAATCCTTCTTTTACCACACTTGAAAAACTGCCAGTCCTTCCACTGGGATATACTAAATGGGAACTACTCCGGACATGGGCATCACATGCCTGCAACGAGCTTGCTTAAGGACTGAAACCATCGCTACAAGAACTGTGTTACCTAGATTTGAAATTGGCCCATTATTAAAATGTCTTACTGACTAACAAAAGACAAAGTAAGGTGTGGGCTGAAATAGAGGCTTTTACTCTTTTATGCACTCTTTTCACAGAATAGCATGCAACAGCCTCTGCCTTGTGCTCCTATATATAGACCCCTAGTAAAAACAAAAACGAAAAGTGAAGACTGAGCTTCTGACTCAAAAAACAGAGTTTGCTGAATCTTGAATAAGATTAGGGTTTATGATTTTATTTACCCTCTTTTTCTTCTTTTCATAAAGGTTGTAATTTAAAAGCAAAAATAAGTATCTACGGACATTTAAGCAGATGGAATTCAAATTGGGCCAAGCAGTCCATTAAAGTATAACCAAGTTACTATCAATCCACGATGGTCGAGTGTCTGCTAATGATCTACTCTATGAAAACCTACTGTCAATAATGTGTATTGCTGATGGACAGTGCAGTATTTGTGGATTTTCATTGTCCTGTGAAAACATGCACAAAATATAAAAAGCTTCGGTATTGTGACTTCTAAGGGATAAGGGGGAAGAAGAAAGGGAAAACAGTCATAGTTTAGGGCCAGAACTGATGAAAGAGCACACTTAGCATTCTTTCTGGCATTTATCTTAAAGTTTCCTGCCTGAAGTCATGAAATTTATCGACCTCATCACTTCAGAGTATATAAATTGGTAGCACGGGGACTCAAAAAAAATATTTAAAAGCTCTTCCAGCTCCAGTTTTTTAGTATTAGTCGCAGTGAGGAGCTGCAATATACTCCATGCTTGCACGGTCCTGGCAGAGTGTCCTCTGGAGAACTACTACGGTGACTTCACAGCAGAAGGGGCCAGGCAAGAAGGTTACGACAGGCTGCCTCTTGGATGCCTTCAGAGTCAGCAGTGACAAACGCAGACCCTTCCCAGCCCCTCCGCACAGCCTCGTGCACCTCAGGACCTGGCCTTCTACCCTTGATGATTAACCTTCAAACCATCTGAGCAGTGGGAGCATCCTGGATGTGTCCCCACACTCTTGAGGAAGGTTTGCTGTGCCCTCAGCGTACCTTTTGAGAAAGAGCAGTCAGGTTGTAAATGGAGCTCTGCCCACGCTCGGCCGCGCGAACCTCCACAGGCAGTGAGCAGGGACAGCTGGCGAGGACATCAGGTGGGGGGGAAGGATGCCTTCTGTAGGTGTTGAGTACATTTGCTGTAGACCAACCCACCTTTTCAGAATTAAATCCACATCCTCTACTGTCTACAGACCCAAATGTGTGTGTGGTCTTACTTAAGCCTAGTTACTTTGCTGAAACTTAGGTGGCACGGGAAAAGACATGGTTCTTGCAGAGGACCAAGCAAGGACTTAAAAGGGATTATTCATGGTTTCCCAACAAGGTCAAAAAAGCAGTATTATCAAATTTATTTAAAAAAACACCTCTTTAAAAGTAAATAAATTATAACAAAATCAATTAAAAAATGACAATCACTTTTGTTAAAACACAGCAGTTCTTTTTTGTTTTGGGAGGAGAAGAGGGAAAAGCCAAATCATAGACACACACACACACACACATATATATATATATATGTACTATGCCTTCTTTAAGAAGGTAAGATCATAGAGAAAGCTTCCCTGAGTCTGAGAGGAAATCAAAACTTGACTGTAGCTCTCTGTCAATCCCAATCCATTAATGCAGCTACATTTCTTAACAGAGCTATACTTCTTGTACCATATGTTCTTCCAGCATTTTGCTTTCACCTACATATTGTGCCTTCTCAAGCAATAGCTTCAGACTTGTATTTTTCCACTATAAACTGACATCAACCCAAAACCTGCCCCTTAACTATTCAAGGGCATGTAGGCACAAAAAACACATTGTCCTCCTAAGCAGGCTGGGCGTGGTATTTGAATGTTGTACATTCCTTCAGTTAATTGAAAATTATATCTCTCTTTTCAAAGGTTCAGTAAACAAATGGCTTGGCAAAAGGACATTGATAAATAAGCCAGGAATATCTATTTCAAATAACTTTTATTTCAAGTATGTCATTAATATATATGTTGATACGCAGCAGAATTTTTGATGCTGTAAGCCAACATCCTTTTTTAAAAGTAAGAGGAAGAAAAATCAGAAAGTAGGGCACTACCAAAACGTAAGAACTTGGCAGTGAGCCAAAATGAAGATCTATATGTACAGCTTTACTAACCTCAGTGAAGCATCCCAAAATTGAGATGCAGATCAACACAAAGTAACAGAAATTCCTTCCTTCATCCCTGCCCACCCTCTTTGTTTTTTTTTCTTTCTCTCCAGAAGACCCATATGTGTCAACCATATTCATTCTCCAAGACATGTCTTGTCTACTACCAACATGCAACTGTTCCACAGCACAGGTTTGGTGGAATTTCTGAGCCTCTTTCAATGCTACTATTATTTCATTTATTCAGTGAGGTACACTTACCTGGAAAACAATTTTCTACAATACTGATTCATAGAAACTGCATACACATTCAGAGACACTAAAAACAGTTTCAGGAATTCTTAAAATAATGCCAGATGGGTTACTCAGAAGAAGTCAGCTGAACATTAAGAAAAAAAAGTTTATATATCAAGACATGCCAACTCTGAAACAGCCCATTTCTTCCAAACACTGAAAAAGGATAGCCTTATTTTTAGGGCTTCTAATATTGATTCTTAAGCCTCCTTTTTATGCAACCATGCTACCACTATTTTCAACAAATTTCAACATTTGCTATCAACTTTTAAAAGTAGTATCTCAGATACTTTTTACCTTGCCTTACATCCCTGGATTTGCCCCTGAAAACTTAAGGCAGTCTGCTTTTCAGTTGAAAGAGATGGAAATTTTCAGAACAGCAGAAAAGGACACAACAGAGAAGGTTAATTTCAGCTAAGTGCTGTTGGCACAGCTGACTGCATTTCACAACAACATGAATACCAAAAATACGTATTTGCATACGGTGGTACGAACAGCCCCGCGCGCTGCAGCTCTCGGGAGCCAGCCCAACCCTCTCATCTGCCACCACACGACAGGCTGGGACTGTGAACCCAAATTGTTCTCCGCACTAAAATGCCAGTGCCGTCCGGTCCCAACTTCAAGCTGCAGGCATGCCTCTCTGTCTGTTGGGTTGAAGAAAGAATCTCCTGAATAGTTCTACTTTAAAGGGTCAATGGGGAACGCTCCCCACGACGCGGAGTGCTCCCCGTGTCCTTTTGGCTGGGCAGCACAGCCCATCTCCCACTACTACTGGTTTGTCAGTTCATTTGGTACAACGAATTCACGAACGTGGAATAGTCTCTGCACTCCTGGCAGCCTACTTCCAACTTTAGTATCAGAGAAGAAAAAAAATAAAAAAATAAAATACTTTTAACACTGCTATTAAAAAGATGTCGTTCCACTGACCACAGCTGCAGGTAAAACTACAGGTTTTCAGAGAGGATGTGTCAGCCCCACAGCGCCTGTGCTGTTCCCTGGAGGTACTAATTCATTTCTCCACATTACCCCTAAATGCTAGCCCACTCTTTCCAGGAGCTGCCGTGTTGGTGCGATCAGATTAAACGGGATTTTCATTCACAGTCACGAGGCTCGTCGCTGCTCTCTGATCTCAGCATAGAAGGTCAACTGCATAAATGCTGGGCAACCGAAACCGCACAGTTATGACCAGACATCCTGTTTGCTGTGAATTCTATTTTTAAAACTTTTATGATGTTAATAACGGGAACTCCCGGTTTAACCAGTTTGCTTTTTGTTACAGTTAGTTAATCCAAAAACACTTCTGTGTGTACAGATTCTACCTCACACTGTCAGTTTTAAGGTGTCTCTTCCCCCCCACAACCTCCCCACTCCTGCATTTCGGCAGCTTTCCAGACTCTTCTGAGAAGCAAAGACAGAGGTTTTCATAAATACTTAAAAAGGGTCTCCCTGTTATCTAATCTCCAAGCAGTGTAGTCAAAGAAGATTGTAACATTTGGCTGCTGTATGGGAGCCAAGACATTAGAAAGAACACAAAACTCAGAACATTTTATGCAGAAATCTCCCAATAGCAAACTAGCCGGGAGGCCGTGAAGGTTGGGAATTGCTGTGCACCTTCAGCACCCACTGCGAGACGGATATTCCCATTTGGGACAGAACCTCTTCTAACAAGGTCAGGTTCTCCTTCCCCGAAAACTTAGAGCGTTGATCCCATCTAAACTCAGGTTCACCTCCCATACTGGCTTTTCTCAAACTCTTTCCTCCTTCCCTTCGAGCTAATAGCCAGGCATGGTGTCTCAGCCCTCTCCCAACTACTTACGGTGTGACTGTAAATATTCATTCACCACTACTTAGGGGATGCTCGCTCTTACACGCACTTCAAGCTCAGCAGCTCCTGCTGAAAGGCAATCAGCTGTCTCTTGCCCTCACCCCGGTCACCAACCATCATGTCAACTGACCTAGCAATGGTTTTAGTTTCAAAAGAGCTTTCTGGCTGAGCATTCACACTGACCGGCTTATACACTACACATTCAGTCCCCGTATCTTGCCCAGTTCAAACATATCCTCTCTCCCTGTATGGACGGCAGATTTCCAGAATGAACGCCACACATTAAAAAAATGAAATTAATAATGAAACCAAAACCCCAGAGTAAATTGTGGAAAACTTGATCCTTTTTCTTTCCAGGGGGAATGTCCTTAAAGGCTGCAAAAGATACAAGGCTGAGAGAACTAGCACCAACTCAGAGCCTCAGATGTTGACACGTATTTTCAAATCTCTCCTACCCTTGGCTTTTCCCAAAACAATCAAAAAAGGATTTTAAGCAATACCAACTCTCGTTAGCTGTTTTAGGAGCCACTCCTACTGAGAAGGAATAAGGAATGGCTTACCTCACCCAGAACAGTCAGCAACCTATAGATACAGCTTATTTTTAGCTATCGCTGATCTTGGCCATACTTAAACTAAGGAACAAAAATCTCAGTATAGCCACTGTTCTCCTCAAAACCTCAGTCCAGTTATCAAAACTGTCAGCATACTGTAAAAGCACTTAATCTCAGTAAGCATTTAAGAGTTGCTCTGTTGCCATTTGGGAAAACAAACAAACATACAACAACAACAAAAACAGTTGTTCTGGAATAACCTACTTTGTAAGAGAAAGGCCTGCTTCAAAAGCACTAGTCCTCAGAAAATCATTGCACCTTCCTTTAGCATCTAAAATGGCTGGGAGAGCAATTGGACAGACCCAAAATAAGTAGTGGTTTTTTGGCCACATGTAATCCCCACTTCTAAATTACAATCCTGTTTTTATTGCATATTAAGTGAAGATACCTTCATGAAGTGTCACTCACATTTGAACTAAAATGAAACCATCACATTATTTCAAATTTCACATAATTTCAGGTTTTACCTTTTAGCATTTTCTGTGCATCCAAAAATCCCTAAAATCCTTCCTAACAGACACATTCATGAAGAATTGGTTCTCTACAGTTTATATTATATGACAACCTTATCTCCCACAAGAACAGACGAACAAAGGTACAAAAAGAAAGGACAAGTGTATGAGTAATAGCATGGAGTTTCTCCATACAGAAAGATGTATTCACTTCCCATTGATTTAATTAAAAAGAGCAAAACAAGCAGACATTAACCTTTTATCTTCTCCCTCTTTTTTCATAGGAAAACCAGGAAAAAAAAAAAAAGAGCTTAATAGAGGTTTAAATCAGGAAAAGGACAGGTATTCTTTACAGTAGTGTATCTGTAAACATTCTCTGGTTAGAAATAGATTTTCACCCTCGTGATAGCCATTTTTGCAAAGAGGTTGCTGAAACTCAAGTCTTCCCTACAACGCAACGAGGGAAAGGAGGGCAGTGAACAGGGTAAGAAACCAATGCGAAAGTGCAGGCAGACGGGATATGGTGCAAGACAGAAAATGAAAATAAAAGGACTGCATTTGCTATGCGGTATGGTAAAGGGGCTGACTTAATGATTGTGTCGCTCTACCTTTCATTTCCCTCTAAGCACCCAGCGCTGCTAAACCTGACACCAGCCAGGGACTAATCCAGCAGGAGGAGAAGACTCGTGTAGACGGGTGACTGACTGCCAGAATTTTTAACATTGTTTTCTCTAATCACACATCAATCCAAACTCGTCAAATATACAGTTGTTTCCAAAGCACAACACAACCCTGACTTGAAAAAAAAATAATTGTGGTGTGGTGATGGGACATTTCAAAGTTTAAGAGAAATTTCTGCCTGAAGTGGCATGGGACAAGGTTTATTTTATGGTTCTCATTCATAATATAACCTGAAATACTGGCAGCAATAGCTGCAGCACCCTGCCATAAAGAATCACAGCAATATAGGTATAAAGCAGGCCAAGGAAACAAATGGGAAGTCCATTTGGCCATTGCCACATCACAGAAGACATTTGCTAAAGTATTTAAAAAATACAACTGAAGTCTACACAGAAAAAAAAACCAAAAACAAACAACCCAAAACATTGGTTGAAATACATGGGAGTTGTATGGAGCTTCAGGTGTTTAGAAAAAAGGAGGAATCCCTTTTGGGGGGCAGAATCCTCAAATAAAGGAAACTTAGGCAAAGCAGTTTGAAGGGGTCAGGTTTTATTTTTATGATTTAAAACCCATCTTTCTACCCATGTCCCTTCAACTCTCATAAATAGGAACCTTTTGTATCCTGAATATATTTTTGACCCAACAAAGAAAACATACATGAAAATGATTTGCATCCCAATTGCCCGCTCTGTCAGTCACATGCTTCATAAAAACTTCAAATAATTCTTGTCTTGTAACCATGCCTAATTTAATATGAAAGTCAGAATTTCAGCTCAAACCCTCAGGGGAACTCAGCTGGATTTACTGTTAAATCTTTGTCAGTGCTTTGGAAAGAGTCTGCATTGCAAAACACCCACCCGGTCCACTCTTAATTAAGCCAAGATGGCAATAAATTCAATAAACTGAGAAAAAAAAAAAACACTTGCACTATACGCTAGCTTCCAGAATACGAAGGATATCCTTGTAAGGACATCTTTAAGTTGACATTCCCTCCATATATCTTCTTATTTCCATCCCCCATCTCCTAACATTAAAAGCAAATACAACATAATTAAGTAGCCAAATTCTCCTTACCTGTAACTTAAAGCAACTTTATTTCTATGTCCAGTTCTGGAGTGTTTTACAGGCCAACAGTGGGGCTATTTGTAGTATTCCCACCAGAGAACAGAAGCCTCCCCAGTGGAAAATGCAGGCACTGGCCAGGGAGGGGAAACTCAAAGAGAAAACCTCGAGCTTCAACTTTCCTTGTACAATTCCTTTCCTGTGCCTACCCAGATCTCCTCAGCCAACACATGAGTAGCAATGAGCATTACAAAATCTCAAGGATGTTGTTTGTGTTGATAACACTTCATGGCTTGGTCACTTCCCATTTTGTGACTTACAAATTTATAAATGTAATATACAATCACAATAATGAAAGTGATGGTATATTGATCCAATTTCTCACACTTTCCAGTTTTTCTTCTACATAATTAACATTGAGCTATTTTGGTTTTCTTTAACCCAAAGTTCATGTTCCTGTGTCCATAATCAGGTTTTCATAAACTTCAACAAATATTCACAATATTATGGCCAAGTAAAACTCACATAATAGTCTTCAAGAGTAACTCTTTTCCACAGCAGATTTGTTGAGTCACAGGGAATTTTTATTCTGTCCTGAAACCACATTTTTACAACATTTTAATAATTTGCCTTATTCTAAGGTTTGAGGGTAATAAAAACATTCAGATGAAGACGACTCAGGAAGAGATAAGCTGAAAAACACTAGCTTTTTATTGATGAAAGGAATACAGTCAAAATCTGGCTAGCATATGATTTGGAAAACATCAAGTTGTATTGCAAGACAAATACGTCATTGCTTTAACACCAGCAACAACAATTAGGAACTCTCCGAACTCTTCACAGTCACTACACCTACCAATCTCAGTATGTTTTACAAAACACTTAGCTAAGTATATTTTTACATTACAAAGCTGCAGAACTTGAAACCGCTTACCCTCTCTACGTAGCACAGCTCATTTGCATGGTAGAAGAAAGGATAGTAAGTTTCAGTAATTCTGCAGCCTATGCATGTTTAAGACTACATCTGTGTAGAAGTTTCCCAGATTTTAACACTGGAAACAGAATGAGGAGCAATGGTAGGGGTTATAGAAACGCACTGATGCATCCAATTTCTCTTTAGTTTAAAAGGGAGGGACTCATCAAGCAAACCAGCAGCAGCACCATGACCTAGGTGTAAAGATGCATTGGGACCTGTAACTCACTTCTCAGCTGAATGCTCAGATGGAAAATAAACAGGATATAAGCTATGAAGGAAGCCAGAATTCCCTGATTCCTAATTGCTCAGCCATCTTTCTGTTACAGCAAATGTGATGTCATAAAGATAACACAATTATGGAGCAAGAAAGTGATCTTTTAGACATGATCATGTCACTAGACTGCAATAAATCAAACCACTTACTGTGCTCGATTTAGACCCACAGTGAGAAGAATCATGGATACCTTGGGGAGCGCTTTCTTCTACACCCAAACTGTTCAAGGATGACAATCCAATATAAATGGGAAGTTTCTGAGTACTTTCTTTAAAATAAAATAAAACAAAACAGGCACCCAAAATAAAGCAAAAAATTGCAAGCATATGGCACCATAGAAGAGTAAACAATATTGCTTTCAGGCCTAGCCAAGGGATTACTGCTACATGAGGAAATCAAGGTTGACTTTTAAAAATCTAAAAATAATTCTAAGAATGTTTCCTGTCTCAATGCCCTGGACAAGAGAAAACAAATGAAAAGACTCAGTGTCTACACGCCATCTAGGTCATTGGTATTACACAACCTCCCTTTTTAAAAACACTTCAAATTCCTGTATGGGACATTCACAGGCTTTAACTGATTAAAAACAAGTGCAAGATATGAAATACACCCTGGAAGTACAAATGGCTTGTTTTAAGAGAAAGTCCCTATGTCCCTGACAAACCATAAGAGAATCTGATAGTCTGAACAGATACTTTTAAATATTTACTTAGATGCCACTTTATACTAGAAGGTTAGATCACTACACAGGACATTCACACAGGATACTTTATATTTGTCTTACATGGTTGCAAAGCAATACACATCATTATGTAAAGTATATCTCTACAGTAAAGAATTAGGTATGCCATGGTTCTTTATCACAAGTTCTCGCTCTGCACTACTTCCAACCTAAGAGCGGGGCAGACTTGTCCATCATACCTCTTTCGGGGCTGTGCAGACACAACACACAGGCCCATTTCTGGCTTCTGAGCTAATTATCATGCCCCCAACACTGTATCACACCGTGCCTGAACGTGTTATAATCAAAACTATTTGCACTGAAGAAATATGATTTAACAAGCTTTTATTAATTATTGTACTCTTCCTTTGTGTTAAAAGTTACGGAACTGCATACACTCATTGAGACAAAAAAGGTAAATGGCTGCCCATTAAATTATTATCCTTTAAAATACAGTCAAAGCCAACACTTACATTTGATACAATCAGAAACCACCAACTGTAGCCTTAATTCATTACTAGAAATTATGTTGTATTGCAATATAAATATTGCTAAAACAAATCCTCCCATGCTCAAGTTCATCTTCCCAGTTACACCGCTATATGCGCTGGGCCTTTCATAGTATTACTGAGGAGATGAAGTCACAGCCCTAGCGTCTGTTCACATCACTGCTACAAATTACGCTACCACCAACCTGTCCGTACTTTGGCGCACAGAGCACCACTGCTTCATGGAAAATTGTGCAGCTTAATTCTTTGGTATTTATAACACAAAGAGTCCTCAGGTGAAGGTTTGTCTTAGGACACCAAACTTGAAGACTTCAGTCCACTTCCTTGCCCTACCCAACTTTCTTAGGTATCTTTGGACAAGCTACATAGCATCTCCATGCCTTGGTTTACCATCTGTAAAATCAAGAGAAACATTCTAATTTCAATTCTGATGCACGGAGAATTTTAAGAGAGATGTTACATGTTTTTGAAGTATCTCATGCAATGGTAATGAGGTCCTTACATTAAAAAAAAAAGCACTTTGCAATCATTTAGTAGAAGAAAATTCGTAAGCACACAGTTGCATTAAAACTGTATCTTCACACTACTAGGTCTATGCTCTGAGATGTCTAAAATCTCTCAGCTACTTGTATACAACTCAATCCTGCAGCTTTAAGCTGCTGTAAAATTAGAGGCAACACATTTTATTGTCATGTATATTTCCTCTCCTGTGCTGATAAACAAGCATGGTAGTTCTTCAGAGAAGAGCAAATTAATTCCTTGAAAACTATTACAGATGTTACAAAATAAGAGGGTTTATTAGAACAGAAGTATGATATATTAATCACTTAGACTGGAAAAAGTTTTAAAATGCACCTTCTGTTCACATACCCGCATCTATAAAACCAGGTATGTTGAAATCACATTCCCTGACATCCTCATCTCCACATTATCACTTCTCCTAAATATGAATGCCTATGTTGCTTGCGCTCCACATTTTTTTTTACTTCCTTCTACTTCTTAATAAGCTTTTGAAAGCCTGAGAAGCTTACTCAGGGTAACACTTGTCAAAAAACAGGCCCTATTTTTCAAGCCACAATGAAGGTAAATTTGGGTGATAAACATAGAATTCCATCTTGTGGGTGTCTCACACTATAAGCTGGCATCCACTCAGAAGGACATCTATTTCTGCTTTAATAAGCAAAAGAGGGGAGGAGAAATTACAGGACAAAGAAGGAAATTGAGACTGAGAGAAATTAATTCTACAATTATCCTCCCTCAAATATTATCTCCCCCACCAATGGTTTCATCTGTACTGTAAAAAAAAAAATATATATATATATAAAAAATTGACACCACATCTCCCAGTAAAAAGTACTCTGGGCAACTAGAAGTCAAATCTCCTCTTCAATCAGAAAAATGGTCACTTGGAAAGACATCTTGAGGATTAATGACTAAGGCCTGGTTCAGCAAAGCATTTAAATATATGAGTAGCTTCACTGAATTCGTCAGATGTACAGCCAAAACAGAGAGATCTCTCAAATTTAAACAAAACCAAGACAGCCGTAGTTACTGCAGAACTGGCACTGAGCTGATCATCTTTTCTTTGAAATAAACAGGATCTTGAGCATGGAAACATTTAACACTCTCTAGCTTTATTTCACTGCCTTTTGCAATACGGAGAGAACATAGGCAAGACACTCATCGGTCTTCCAAGCTAAGTCCTAAGCCCCTTTTTTTCTCAGGTATTTGTGTTAGGAGAGAAGAAGGAAACCAACTGTAAGGCAAATTCATTAGGTGGGTGTTCACCACATTTGGAGCATGAGACCTGAAGAGTACATAGGATATAGTTCATAAAGCCATAACATTAAATTCTGTGAGAAGCAAAAGTAATGAAATCCAACTTCTTAGGAACTTGTGTCTCATGACTGAACTATCCTATAGGCTCAAAGTATCAACAAAAATGTTTCCTGTGGCTGGGACAGTCAGGCATCTGTTAGGATTCCCAAAAATGATAGAGCTCACACTCCTGCCTTGCCCTTACGTGAGCTTTCCCCACAGCACCTCGTACAGGAACACGGCAGATTTAGAGCACTAACAAGCTGCATTGAAAATGCCTAATGGCTGCCTAAACTGAAGGCAGAAAAGAGAGAAAGACAAGTACAGAACAACATAAAAGTTTCTTTTCCATCAGTGATTTTTTCTGCATAACAATAAAATCTTTTCTTGAAAAATGATTGTTAAATAGAACACAAGTTATAGCACAGGAGAACAATATTATTGTACCTTCTTTGTTAAGCAAATTGGCATTAGCAATCATTTGTAAATCAAAACTATGGCAAATTTAAGTATCAGTACCCTGTGCTTCAAGAATGCTGTTCAGATACGGATAGTCCCTAGGTGGAGTTCCGTGCAGGCTAAGAACTTAGCTTAATAGTACAAAGAGAAAAGGAAAATATTTTCTGTTGACTCATCCATAGTAAGACTGCAGTCCCAATAAAATTATAGATATTAGACAGCTTGTGCTTTATAGTTCATCTGATAAAAAATATTTTCTGTATTTTTATAGCATATATAGATATGTATCTATATAGCATAAATATTCATGCTAATGTTCAGATACTGTAGTCTAGTTTCAAATGGTGGTATAGGTTTCACAAAACCTGTAAGCGAAGTGTCTGATGAGAAGAACTAGACAATTGTGAGTAGTCACTTAATTTGTGCCAAGAAAAGTAACAGAAGAAAATGTATGCACCAAATGAGTATATCACCATTTACATACCTTTAAGAATTCAATCCTGTCTGTTTAATTAGAGCAACGAAGAATGTATTTGCTACCTTCCTGCTCTAAAAGAGCTTCTTGGGGGGCTGGAAGGGGAGGATGACAGTATTGTCAGTTGTACCCGTGACCACTTTTAGTACTATGGCCATCAAAAGAGCAGATTAAGAACTACAAAAACCTTTTTAACTGTTTTTGTAACAGCCTTTTCCTTCTGTGCTCATGTATTTCTCTAAATAACAACCTCTACACTTAGAGATTCCTATCGACATGCATTTACTATACAGTATGTGAACATAATCTAAACTGAAAAAAAGACACAGAATGAGGACAATAGCTAAGACTGGTCATTAAAAAATTGTGAAGTCTATTTCTGACAATGCATAATAAATGTAAGACTGAAATAAAACACATGTAAGACTGAAATAAAGCACACATTTGAGCCAGCAGATCATTAAACCTCCTTTGGAGTCATTACAGTCAATCACATAAAAAACAACTTAGGGACATTTAAATCAAGTGGATTATTCAGCTGCCATGCACAAATGTATACTCTCGACTAATAAAAAATCCATAGGAAATTCTGTAGCAGAAAACTTATGGAGTGTTTGAATGCAGCATACCACTTTTTTTCCAAATGTTGTAAGTT
Source organism: Aramus guarauna (assembly GCA_013400195.1). Taxonomy (NCBI): domain Eukaryota; kingdom Metazoa; phylum Chordata; class Aves; order Gruiformes; family Aramidae; genus Aramus; species Aramus guarauna. Next base: position 121,714 of record VXBL01008487.1, on the reverse strand, counting down.
GCTCCAGTTGCAAATGCCCTGAAAGGGACAAGCCTTCTTTCTGCTCCCACTACATCACTGCGCAGCATTCACTGCATAAACACTGGTGGGGGCAGACATTTGAGAAGTATTAAACCCCATCAAATGCTTTTTCTTTTTCTGTTATTTTGGAAAGAACAAAACTGTTCTCACATTTTCCATTTCCTGTTTTATTAAAGACGAAAGGTATTTGTAAGCTAAGGTAAAAAGGAGCACACTTCAACCACCGAAACCAGGGCTTTATTAACTAGAAGCAACATCAGACTGAAAAGTTAGTGACATCAGTAGATCCCAGTAAAGTAATTAATCTTGTTAGTATCATATGATAACATGCACAAACATGGCCTCATTAAAATGCCTCCAATGAGACTGATTAGCCAAATAATGCATCATCACAGGCTTGTAACTAATTCTTCCTAAAAAAAAAATCAAAAGAAAAAAAAATCCCTCTCCACTAAAACTGCCTTTTTCTTTCCTGTACAAACCTTGTGTTTTACATTAAAGTGACCTTAATCTTTCACTGCACAGGATGGTTGCTGGCTTGGACTGCTATAATTAACAGTGATGTAATTAAACTTTAAACTATTTCAATACATGGCAACACTGGCCTGAGTCCTCCTAATTTAGAAATGGTCATCTCAGAGTGTAAAAGGGAGCGGGTGCATCATCATATGCGTGGTTGCTTCAATGATCTAAAAATGTGGCCTGAATGTGGCCTAATAGGAACATTCACCCTTGGGCAGCAAAATAACAATACCCATCTAGGAGACTTAATGTGAGATATGCTATGCAACAACACTCCCTGGCTCATAGAGATGGGTGCTCTTTAAAAGGCAGCTAAGATCCTAACACAACACTACTGCAAATAAGATACAGCTGATACTGAGGTCAGAACTGGACTAATTTTTTTTAGAAATTATTACTACAGCTAAGCCAAAAATTCCACTCAAATTTTTTATACATTTATATTTATTTATTTATTAGACATAGAATTTTCTTGTATTATTAAATGTTACCCAAGTGAACTTTGGAGCAGCACTGTCCTAAAAAATAACTGTTTTTTGAGCTGTGCAATTACAGTTTCCTAACAATCCATAAATACAGGTATTTTAGGGAGATGGAAAACTAAATGCTGAAATTGCTTAGTTTTAATTGCCTAAAATTATATTCATATGTATTCAGGGAAAAGTTTTTTAAATGACAGGCTCTATTTCTTGGATGGCTTAACAACATTTACTGCAATTCACTCTTGTACATGAAGTGGGTATAAAATTTTCCATCTGAATCCCTGGTGGCCAAGGGAATTAAATGTTATCTGTAATCAGCGCAGGCCAGCAAATACATTCGCAGCGTTCCTAGAAAGTTCTGTGAGATTATCAGAATTTGGAAAGGTAAGATATGGCAAATGACTCCAGTGAACACTGAAGAAACGCTTTAGGATTTCTTACTGTGCTTCTTTTAGCTGTTAAGCACCATGCAGTGCACAAGCTCAAGGGATGTATTTCAGGTCTGATCCTTGCTTTGATTCTCAGTTTGGTGGATTCCAGTAAAAACATTAATTTTGAGAAACAAAAAATACATGGTAATTAAATTTTTAAAGTAATTTTAATGCATTATATGTTAATATTCCTTTACCTGAATTAGCAGAAGCACATCATACTGAATAAATTCCCTGGTTAAATAAAGGCTCTCTTTTACCACACTGTATTTTCTTCTCTCTACCAGTATTTTGCTGAGACTTCAAAACATTTTCTACTTGAAGTATAACACCACAACTCATTTTAAAGAATTACGAAATTTGTTTCTTGTGTTTTAGTTACACTGGTGAATTTGTGGTTACTGGACAAAAGAGTTATAGCATTTAGCATTAGTCATCCATATCACAACTGTTTTTTTTTATTTTTTATTAGAAACTTAACAGCTATTTCAACAAAGTAATTTTTGCTCAGGTTATCAACAGGGCTTAAATACTGACAATTGTAAGTCTCTGGAGTGAGAAGAATGACCAATATCAACAACCAATGGGAAAAAAATCAAACAATCACATTTTTAGTAAACTAGCATACAAACTTTAAACACATGAAAACAGTACTTCTGAGAAAGTAGCAGAAATTATTCTGGAAAAGTTGAACTATTCCTCAAAGTTTCAGTACAGAATCAAACTAAAACTGAAACAGACAGATGCAATTTTGGTAATTTGCACAAATCATCTTCCTCACCTAGTGCATATATATGTACACAAACACTTATTTCAATGTTCTCCCTAACTGTTGCATATTCTTGGGTATCATCCTGTGACACTTCTACCACTGGAATACTTTCAAAGCAGCTTATAACATTGAAATTCATATAAAAGTGAGTTAGTCTCCTAATAAAAAGGTACGTTTCCCCTCAAATTCCACAGTGGATACAGACTGCATGCTTGCAATTCCACTAGTCTGATTGAAAGATCGTTTTCTTCTGCCTGACACTCCACACTGGCATGGATAATGGAATCTTTTTTCAAGCAGGCGCAGTCCAGTATAACAACAAAAATAATAACACTTATCATTTCTATCACACTGTTCATAATAAAACAAAACTAATTTTAACCAACCAATTCTTTCCAAGCTCACTTCTACCTTTTGAAATTTTCTCACACAAACAACATTGTGTATCAACACACATACTGATTGCTAGATGTGCTCGCCAGCTCAATGACAAGATGAAGAGACAGTGTAAGATTAAATGATGAGCAAAGAATGTACGAGAACAGGAAGGATGACAAAAGCAGAAATGCAAGGGGTGGGAGGGATTAAACTTGTGTATGTGCATGCACACATAAGAAGAGTATCTACAAGGTATTATAGACAGAAAACAAGGTGAGCAGAAGATAACTTAAGAAACAGACTAAATGACTGAAATAAATGGAAAGTAATGAACAGTACTGAAGGTGACCAAAGGGGACAAAGGAGAACAGAGAAAGAGGGGTGAAAGAGCAGCAGGAAAGGAAAAAATTGCAATAAAAGAAGGTAAGAAAAAATAAAATACTTCAGACAGAGCAGCAAAAAGGTTTGAAAGGAAAAAAGCACTCAACAAAAGAAAAAAAGAAAAAAAAAGAGTAAAGAGCAAAAGAACAAGAATCCTTAGTTACTTGACTCTCACCCATGGCATTTGTTGTACTGCTGTAATCCATCGTGTGTGGGTTCACACTGGAGAGCAGCACCACACCTTTATACACAAGCTTTCCCGCTGTTTCATATGCCTCTGGGGCGCAGTTAATGCTACCAGTTACAGAGTTCTTATCCAGCACATGGTATCTTCAAATGTTCTTTAAACACATATACGTGTATGTAAAGTCAGCTCCTACAAACTTAATGGTTTAGAAGGCAACTTTTTTTCAAGAAGCAATTCCCCGGCAGTTGACAGCAACCTTTCCTCCACAATTCTGTTTCACTTATTCCATACAGACTTATCTCTCTGTCCTAGATTTTGTACTTGGATGCAGAAGCAGTTGCTTTGATTTGGCGGTGTCTCAGTATAGCAAAGTCATCCATCTTGTATTAGAAATAGGACTTCCTATCACAAAGGAAAAAAATGATAGAGGAAAATCGGACAGCACAGGCACATGAAAGTTTAGAAGCTACATTTAATAAGTTAGTGCTTGTTTTGAAAGGATAAGCAAGATCAATGCAAAGCTCAGTTTTCAAGATGTAGCAAAATACATCAGTACCCTTATTTTAATTACACTGTTGATATGAGCTGCTACCAACTCTCTGACTTCTCTGTTTACTTACTGCTCTGCTTGTCACCTCTCTCTTCTCATTCCATGGTTTTATTTCTACCTCTGCTACTTTCTTCAAGAGTGCCTTACTTTTATATTACATGCTTTTTTCTTTCTTTTTCTGTTGTTTACCCCCAAAGAAGTACTTAAACTGCTGTATGATGCCATTTCTGGAACCAATACGGACAAAACTAAAAAGCAAGAATTCTAGTGGAACAGAGGTTAGCACCATCCACACTGACTGGTAAGTCCACGTTGGAAACCTAGTTGTAACCAATTCTGAAACCGGATAATACAATAAAGCTTTGCCAGCACCAGGGAGGTCCCTCACCCTTTTTCTCTTCTCTCGTCTCTAACTGCACTGGGAAGTCACCACTGCAATGTCCAAACTTCTAAGGAACATGAAGAATCCTGGCCCCAGTGCCTAGTCAATGGTTTCGCTACCAAAGGTAAGGTTATTGTTATGCCTTTTCCTTCCCTGCTAATGCAATGCTGTGAATCTGCACTAAATCTCTAAGAATTATTAATACTCATGGGTATTAGAATTCTGACAAAATATATTCTTGCCTTCAATTTTAGTTCACATTTCCACTCACAGACCTTACTCAAGAATTACTGTTTAAAAAAAACAGTAAGTATATCTTAGGTTTACACAGTAGGTTTTGCATTTCTAACACGGCAAGCCTACATGCTGAAGTTCCCTCTCACAAACCTTGGAGCAGTAGGAGGAGAACAACTCCCCCAACAGAAATGGAATTTTATCGGTACAAAGGAGTTTTGCACTGAGGAAGCTTTCTCCTATAAAAAAAGACGAGGAGGGGTGTAACAGCATAAGGTACCTTTAAGTCTACTATTAAGACATAGCAGGGGACCTACTTCATACCATTTAAAAATTACTTCAAAACGTATGCAGACTGTAGCTTGTACCAGGGCTATTTGTAGCGTCAATGCATTTTGCTTGCAAACTCACATGATGATACATTTTTAACTTAAAAATTTCTTCTTCATCGTAACACGAAATGGTTGTAAATACAAATGCTACACATTCACGCAAACAAATATTCACATATGGAATAGACAGAAATGGAATTATTTGGTTCATGCTATCTCTGTTTAGATCATGTCATTCTAAAGCAAAACACAGAATAACTTTCCTAAACAATGTATTCCAGTTACGAAATAGAAGAAGTAGTGAATTAAAGGATGCTATTTGGTATTTTTTAAACTTACCACAGAGCTGGTAAATTACCCCACACAACAATGCACTTGTTGGACATTTGTCATATACTGCAGTGCCCATACTAAGGCAACACATCCCAGGAGTTGGCAGCCATGCTATCAGCAAGAATTTGGCTACAGAAACAGCAATGATTCATCATGCATTCTAGAAGCACTGTCGAAACAGCAAAACAACACTCTGCTAATTTAATCCTTTAAAGGTAACAAGGCTTAAAAAAATAATTATAAATCTGTAAAAACAAAGCAAGCAAAAAAACCCATAGTTCTAATAATGCATTTGGAAATGCATCTTTATTCACATTTTTTTTCTTCAGAGGACAGAAAACAGCTATTTAGTAAAAGTGTCAGCTAATGACTTACCTCTCTACATTGCGATTTAAACGGTCAACTCAACATTATAGAACAGATGTTTCACAATTGCTAAATCAAAAATCATTGGTTTGAAAATAGTTGTATTCCGTTTAAAAAAATCCTCTCTAGTAATTTTTAAAATAACCATCCAGATGCAATCTAGGTTTCAATGAATGAAAATGTAAGTAGATGATTTTCCAACTCACCCTCTGAATGGAGAGCCAACAGCATAGTCAGAACATTTGTTTCAACATACGCATCACATCTATTATTGTCCCAATATCCACCATTAAAACTGTTTCTCAGCTACTAGTATCTGAAAATTTGCAAATAGTGGTGCAGGTCCTGTCAAAAGCTCTGAACTGCTATTGATTTCTCTGGTGAAAGCACTCTTCTGTTTCTTCCTCAGAATGTTCCAGTTAAATCCAAATATAGGGAAATTTTGTCTCCTAAATTACAGACATCTGAAAAGATTATTAATTTCTTTCCACTGTAATTACATAGTGACAGTGAAACTTTATCAGTAGCGCTATTTTATTATCACCTTGTTGAAGACGCTAAAGAATGTCTCTATAGAGTTTAAGTCAGTGTCATCAGAAAGCATTTTAGATGTGCTGCCCCTTGTCCCGTTACACAAACGCACATCGTGAATCCTTACCTTTTGGAAATCGACTTCAATCTGCTTTCGTTTCTTTTTGCCACTTTTCCTGATCCTCTGGTTTGTCTGAATCCATTTTGTGACCTGGAGTTCAAAACCATAGCGCTTTTTTAGGAAGAAGATGTGACCTGAGTGCAGCTATTCAGCATTAGTAAGAAGCTATAAACAAACTCAAGACAATTTTTCCGTTGCTTCACCGGAAAGAGGAAAAGCACTTTTCCCATCTAGAATGACACCGTCTTAGGTAATTTGGTTAGTTACTTGTGCATGGTCAAAGTGTGAGGCGGTGTTCTTCATCTTAGAGCTTTCAGTTTATGGGTTGCTTTGGTTTTGGTTTTTTTTTTTTTTCCCCACAAAGAACGGTGTTTGATGCCAGACCAGGTTGCCAAATGGAAAGTTATCGTTTCAGTGCGCAAAAATCCTGGGGAAAATCTCTGTGCTTTATCCCTTACACCTTCTATTTCAAGTAAGAGATTTATTTCCAGCTACCCACTCGAATGTTGTTCCAGGCTACCAATGCCAAATTTAGATGGTGGGCTTTTTATTATTTAATAAAGTAATGACACTTGGGTTCCTTTCCCCCATACAAATATTTTTATTCCTAATATGAAAGCAAATATTTTTTTCAAAAGCAAAAGCGTGGCAGGGGTGGGGAGGGGGTCAGGTGGAAAACTCAAGGAGCAGATTTGAGAGGGAAAGAAGCGGGGGGCAACGCAACAGCTGCGAAAGGTTTTCTCCTCACCTCGCCGCTCACTTGCTGGACGAGCTGACATTCCTTCCAAGTCTCGCCCTCCTCCAGCAAAGGCTACAGGAGGGAGAAAGCGCACGTTGAGGCGGGCTTGCCCGTGCAGTATCCCCGATGNGGCGGCCCCGCCGGGGTTTCCGCGCCTCCCCCCCAGCCCGGCCTGGCCGGAGCGCTGCGCCTGAAGGAAGGCCGGCCGTGCCCCTCCTGGCAGCCCCGGCGGCGGGCACGGGCACGGCGCGGCTTTCCGCGCCCCGGAGGAGCGGAGCCCAGCCCGGCCCAGCCGCGGGGGACCCGCCGGCCGTGCAGCCGCCGAGCCGCACTCCCTCCGACCCCCCGGCCGGAGGGACGGCCCTTCAAACCGCTGCGG
>VXBL01008487.1:50970-114254 GCA_013400195.1 Aramus guarauna | reverse complement strand
ACGCTTCCCTGTTAACCCTCCTGTAAAGACCTCTGTCACAGGTCTTCGCAGGCAGAGGAATGCCCTAAAAGGGGTAGTTCAGGAGGGAAAGCCTCATCACCGTTAAGTGCTTCAAGATTTCCCCAGTACTTGCTCGACATCTAAAGAATCCAACTATTAAATAGCTTTGGAGGATCTGAAATGCATTTATAAAAGCAAGAACCAAAGCAGCTTTTTACTCGTGTTACAGCGCAGGAAGCACTTTACTGAGGCCTCAGTGAAATCCTTTATTCAACACGAAACTGCAAGCAGGTGATTAAATTTAGGCATGGCACTTCAGCAGATGGGTCTGTGGCCTTTGACGAGGATAGTCAAACTCCACCATGATGGGAGAGACCCAAGTAATGTCAGCTGTGCAAAATATGAATACTAGAAATTCTTAAGTTAGGATTTCATTAAGTAGGTGCTTTGTCTTTAGCATTTAAAATGAGAGACAATAAAGGATAGACTGCATCAGACTTGGTATAGTTAAAATGATGCTAATCAGGTATTTTCAGTATTGTAAAAACCATTTGTACTCTGTGCTAAATATGACAATTCACTGAAAGCTTCAAAAGAAAGCTGTGCTCTTGCAAAAGAATAAGGCTCATTAAAGCATGTGTTTGAGCAAACCCTCCCGTGTATAGAATTAGATGGACTTTGCAAACATATAAATAAATAAATAAATAAATAAAATTAAATAAATAAAGGTAAGTCCAATTAGTGCATACTAAATCTTGACAGTATTCCTTTAACTTTATCACTTAACTCCCCCCCCGAAACCCTCCCTCTTACCCTTTTTGTTTTACTGCCACATCCTTCTTTCAACATCAAAAGCTTTAGATCAAAGCCAAGATCAAACTCAATGCTTTAAATAGAAGCAATTTCACTATGAAGCACTACACAAAGAAGAAATTTTTAATAGAGATACCATAGCAGAAAATCTTACTATAGATTTTTATTTTACACTCACAACAGGTCTACTTAAAACCTATATCAACAACATATTTTTATTTTGTGAAGTCACAAAAGGTTTTCTACTAAATGGTCATTCCGAAAGCTCCTAAAAGTTGACTCTTGAACTGTGTGCGTTTGAATGAAGAAAGAAGAACAGAGTATAGTTCAAAGAGAACGAATGAGAATATGAACGAAAAATTATATTAATGGCAAACACAAATTAATGCAACTACCTAAACAATATCAGCTAGCAGACTAGATTGTGCATTCCCACAGAAGTCATAGGAAACACCGAGTCACAGAAACAATGAAACAGATCTGTACTTTAAATCCTTTAAAGAATTACATTTCCTCTCCTGTCAAGTGTTTGGAGAAAACTAGGGGGGAAAAGTTACACGAGACACTGATTTTCAGACCTGCAGATCCTGAAGCCGATTTGGGATGAAAATCCCTGAACACACAAACACAGCGCGTGTTAAACCTCAGAGGTAGCTCCTGTTTTCCTGTTAGTAGGTGCACAGCAGTGAAGGAAATGCAACAGGAATTGTTATCGGCTTTTTATAATGGTAATATACCTTCTGGAGCCAACACCTGGGTTCCATGGTGCTGGCTGCTGTGCACATCATGACTTAAACACTGCTCTACTGTACGATGATTGCATTGCAGCGTAAGATGAGAGCCAACATGCCCATACAGACAGCCCACAGAGGAAAGAAAGAAGTGAGAAAAACAGGGTGGGCCTAACAAGCCCTGGTCACAGCACACCGGCTGGGCAGTCAACCGTTCACTCTACTTACTGATGCTTCAATAAGGTTTAGCTCATGACCAGACTTGGAAATTTTGCTGGGAAAATTGGGAACAGGGGAGAGAGGAGGGGAGAGAGAGGGGCAAGAGGAAAAGAGGAGCAGAGGAGGGAGAAGGAGGGAGAGAGGGGGGAAAAGATGTTTTTGAGAACATTAGGTCTTCTCATGTATTCTTCTATACTCCAAAGCAAGGAGCTTACTGATAAAAGGGTCATGGCACACCCAATTTAAAGGGAGAACGAATGCATCACCCTCCATCAACAGTCCTGTTTCCTGACACTGACTGTCATAGTTGAATCCCTTCACAACAGAAATTAAGAGATTAATCCATCCTCCATGTCCTTCTTTACTTGGGAAGACTCTTTCAGAGACTGCTAATGGAGCTGTCCTATGTAACATTTACATTGTGAACAAGCATTTATACACGTCAAAGCACGCTAGGATCCTTCATTCTTGCAGCAGCAGGATTAAATACAACTGCATTTTGAAATAGGAGGGCAGAAGTAGCACTTTCTACCAATTGGGTGAAGACAGGCCCAATATCCTGGTAAATAACGTAGGCAATGATTTACACCAGCTATTCTTCAAGTCAGACCAGATCCCAAGCATACAATGAAGTTTCAGGATTGTACATAGCCTAGAAAACAATAGGATATTTGTGCAACAGACAACTGTTTCATTTTAAATTGTAACAGAAACTGTTTTTAAATTGTTCAGGCTGTGATGGCTACTAATGACATTTCAAAACTCAATGAAAAATTATAATCATGCCCTTTTCCTTTGCATAAGTTGTCTATAACTTCAGCTGGTCTGTGCTATTCTAATGCTAAAACAGTCAATATTCATAAACTAAGAAGGTTGTTTTGTCTAAGGTGAACACCTAATTAGTGCTGTTTTGTTTGCTTCACCAGTCTACAGATTGCAATTGTGTACCTTTCTACACCTTCTCATATCACATAAAAGAAAAAATTTACTCTCCCTCATTTCGTTCTATGGTACTAGAATGATACTGCCTACTTTTTAAGGCTGATGCCACCACATCTGTGATACCAGTGAAGGACAGTTGAAAGAAACTATGATAAAATGCAAAATACGTAGCTGTTTTCCTGCCGCACAAAAAGAACACCTGTTTAAGTTGGAAAATTAACTTATTTGGAAACTGAGAATACTCAGAACAGTTTGTGTGACCTGGAAACTGCTTCAGTAAAAATCTTTCGTAAAAAGGTTCAGAAAATTAAAATATAGAAAAGTATTATCCAGTAGCTCACAAGATGATTAAGAATGGCTTGAAACATTTGACTGTATTCCCCAAGGTCAACAATTGCAAGGATTTTAAAAGACTACTGTTGTCATATTTTGGCAGAGAGACTAAGGAGGCAGTGGGCTACACTGAAAATGGCAAGCTGGCTGGTGCACCCGCGTTGCAAGAAGCAGTGTATCAGTGGCAGATCACAACTACTGAAATCCTGCCCAGAATGTGCTCCTGTAAGAAAAGCAAGTCCTGCAACTGATTTTGTGCAGTTTTCCTGGGGACAGCTTTATTCACTGAAATGGAAAATCAAGCTGTTCTGATATTATCTGTACTTCAGGAAAGATGGTCATTTATATTGATATAATAAATCCAAATGTTCTAATTCCTCCAAGAGTGTCTGTGGTGGTATAAACATGCTCTTTTCAGATCAGCATGCAGTGTCCGATATTCTTCAATGTAACACTCCTACGGAGACACTATGTTCAAGTCAAATTTGCCCTTCCCGAAAATATCTCTACCTCCAAGGGACAAAAACCTGTTGAAACTATAACTTTGAGGATGTACTTTCAGTTCACTGCAACATAACTTTCAAATACTGTGTCAGGAATATTTTTTTTCAAAGGGGTAATGAAAATACATCCTTTGTACCCACATTAGCAGCCCTGCCTTGTAGAGAAAGTTCCTAGGTAAAGATGAATCACTGTACTCACCTATTTACTCCAAGATCAGATTCATAATCTGATAAAGTATCTCAGACCACAGGATCTCTAACGAATATGCTTATTACTTATTACTAAATAATAGTATGCAACATACAGTGATATATGATTTATGTATCATATTGCATTATATTATCTATATTATAATAATATTGTAAGAGTATGCTAAAATGCTCATTTTTTTTTCTGTCCTGATTTCACCAGGTGCTTATACTACTATACAAGTGCCTCTCTGCAGCAACTGGAAAAGTAGATTATTGTTTTTGTATTTAGGACTTTTCTGCTGAGAAGTATTTCCATGTGCTGTGAACTTTCAACACTGTCCAGACTGCAAATGATAGCACTTTCTTCTACAAGTAGCAAGATAATATTTAAAAGATCACAGAATCATAGAACCATAGAATCATTTAGGTTGGAGAAGACCTTTAAGATCATCAAGCCCAACCATTAACCTAGCACTGCCAAATCCACCACTAAACCACGTCCCTAAGCACTACACCTACACCTCTTTTAAATATCTCCAGGGATGGTGACTCAACCACTTCCCTGGGCAGCCTGTTCCAGTGCTTGGCAACCCTTTCAGTGAACAGAAAAGATACAACACTTTTTAATACAATCTTGTATGGAAATAAGACCTCACATTTCAGGTTGGCCCCGCACTCTGTCAATTTAAAAGTAATTTGAATCCAGACATTTTGAACCCAGAGGACAAAAACTAGGGTCTTTGACATAAGAGAATCCTCTATAAAATTCACTTTGGCTCCATCCAGCACCAAGATCTTGGTAGGCAGTGGATAGTTGCTGGCTGGCCAAACTACATAGGACTTTGAAAGCCCTTTGTTGTGGGTTTTGGTTTGTTTTGTGTTTTTGTTTTTTAATTACAGAGAAAAAAAAAAGGAAAACATGCTTGAACATGGATACTGGACAGTCCTGCACCACTGATGTGACAAGCAGTGTTTTTCTTCCTTTTCCAATACAAAGAGACTCAAGGAAAATGAGGCAGACTTTATTTCTTGAAGAAACAAAATACATCTTTCAGAGGTACTGACCTCTGAGTCTTACTGATCCCTTGAAGCAATCAAAAATCCTTCAAACAGCTCTACTAAAGAAACATATTCAAGGCAAAAATCCATTAGCCCTCTGGCCATGGAACACTGTTAGCCCATATGCTAAGGATAATAACCATAAGCTGAACCATGACCTTTACTGCCCATTTTTCTATTGACCAATAGCTTTGTCAGCCAATAGACTTTTCAAACCTATCTTTCTCCAGACATCTTCTTTTTGGCATTTAAATTTCACTGTGGGCTGAGAAGGAAGTAAACAGAATAGTTAAAGCATCCTGGAAAAACATCCCTTTCTTATGGAGATGGCATGATATTTAGAAGAATCACTTATTTCCTCCGTGATTAAACAGAAAGTGAACATCAGGTACATCTTCAGTCTGACTATGAAGCACTGCTACGTGAAAAGAGGATGACTGATGGTAATATAAACTGGGAAAGATCTTGACATTGCTCGTATCAACTTTTGTGGAAGACTGCAAACTGATGCAAATGGAACAAAGACCATTACACAAATTTTGTTAACATCTGCTCTCTAGAAGTACTTCAACAGCTCAGTATTTTCCAGAATGTGTGAAAAAAGCATTGGTCTCAAAAGTAAGAGCTTCCATCCCCAACTCCAGCCAGCTGGGAACTCAATGGCAGGATCTGAACCCTCGGGATCACTTTGAGTTTCTCACTGGACCACTGCATGAATCAGCAGGTCACAGTTCTTTGGGTCAGCATTATAGACGGCTACATGGACTTCACATACATGGTTTGTGTTTATGCACATACAGGAAATACATCTTCCCTACATATTCATTCCTTCCAATCACAAACATGTCTTTCTAAAAGCCTAGAAAACAGGGAAATTTTCCAGGAAGTAAAATATGTGTTTCTTTTAAAAACCCTAGACTACTGTGGAGGGAAGGTGGCAACTTGTTCCTGTCACATACAATTTTTACTTAAGCTTCATGCCCATGTCACTATCCTCCTGCACTAAAAAGTTCTCAAATATTATTTCCTAAAGTAGCATTTGACTTCTCATTATTTCATATCCTGTGTCCAATGCACTAAAACTACTTATAAGAGACTCTAAACTGGAGAAATTTCAGTCATTTCGAAGGCTGCTCTTTCCTAATTTATATAAAATAAAAGTTTTCTTGCAAAGTAGCAGAAAAAGTATTTTAAACCTCTATGGATTGTTGCCATTGGGTAAAGAAAACAATAGGCAGACTAAAAATTAATTGGTTGCTAACTTCTGTGCTTTTCTTAGGATATTTTTACAAGCAATGGATTAAAATCAATGTTTATTGCTATGCCAGCCCAGCTGCGTCCTTATTAGGCAAGTCTCAGTTCAACATTTCTGTGTAAAAGAGGACCTGTCCTCCCTCTCTTTGCTGTTTCCACCCACTGCACATGTAGGTGGGAGAGTGGGAGCTTGGGAATGTGAACTTGATCCAGCCTTGATCAGCCAGGCAGCAAACTCTTATTGTTCTTTAGATACCAAACATAACTCCTTTCTAGTAGGGATAAGCTCAGTCATTCTGCACATAACACAGCTTTTTGTGTTCAGCAATGCAATTAATAGGAAAAGGGAACCAGAACGACTGCTTGAGATTTATTAAATTTAAAAGAGATTCTAATGAACAAACACGTGGATTCCAGTCCACAATTATTTCAGAAATGGAACACTTGTTTCAAGCACACTTCAACTTCTAGTGCAAGCTATTACTCATGCAGATTTACTGTACTATCTACTACTGTACATCTGAGCTGGACACATCCAATACTGAAAGGCAGCCTGAAGAAAAACAGAAAGACGTTTGTGAAAATCTAGCTTTTGACTGGAGGGGCAAGCCAATGTCAATGTTTTAGCAGGTCATTAAACTAAATCCAGTGAAGTATCCTCCTCAGCCTTAATGCTAGCTGAGTTCACAGTTCTAGCTGAGAACTCAAGAGCATTTTTTTCTGAATTATTGAATTAATGGCTAAATTAAGACTCCTAAACTTCTGGTTTAAACTTCACTTTTAGAAATTAGAACAACAGAGGCACTGAAATGTTATGGCCAACAATTTAAAATCTAACATTTAAAAATGAACATCTACATTCAACCTAGACACCAAGTTACTCAGTGCTATGTGGGTGTCTAAACTGAGGCAAGCATTTTTTCCAATTTTAGAACATGATCACACAATAATTCGTAACAATGCTATTCTGATCTTGACTGTCTGTGGTTTTCTCCTAAAATCAGCAATCACATTCAGTGCAGAAGAAACTTACCCCAAAACTATAACAATACGCTAAGCCATGCCTGAACTCCGAAATAAATTTGGGTCCTTACTGACATTTAATGATGTATCATTTTATATAAGACATTTTCTTAATTTTTGAACTATTCAACAAACAAAAATATACCACTGTTTTGTCTTGTTTCTTGTATCTTAAGTACAATTTATGGGAACAGCTAAATAAATTACAAGGCCATTTTATGCCAATAACCTTCTTTAGATCAACACAGTGTCTATTTAAATAATAACAGACCTTACAACTTATTTAATAGTTTGCCTCAAATAAAATATCAAATTCTCCATATAAGTTGGTCTATCTAGAAAGACTTTAAGATGGATAGTCTTTATCTAAACCATCTTTCAAATAGTTAACCACATAGAGAGAAAGTCTGTCTGTACAATCTGTCTTGATTTGTTTCTCTTTATGATTCATCTGACATTTATGCATGCTACAGTACTATACAGGTTGCTTGATTACATTTTTGTATTTTCCAAAATCCCATCTTCTCTTCTAAGAAAATCAGATTCAATGTTGAAAGTATAACTGCTAATTTCAGAAAAAAACCACAGCACTAATGATTCGTATTCAAAAACTTTTTTTCTAATTGTGCCTGTTATCATTGGAGAATCCATTAATCAATTTATATTGTTGATCTGTGCTCATTTAAATTTTTAAGGACTGTGGAAAGATCTTTTCATCTTCCAGTCTGCGAGCTTGCTAATATTAAAACAATACCATTTTTCTTGAGGGGAAGTGCCCATTCTTCAAAGTATGCTTTCCACATACAAGAATAAGTATTTATCTCAAAGTAGCAGTTAAGCTTTCTTCTGATTATTTCTCAAATATCAACTCCTTCGAATTCAACTGCAATCAGTTATATTCTCTGCACTGATGTTAAAATACACACAAAAGTCTCCGTGTTCAGATTTTAAAAAAAATCTAAGGGTAAGTAGCAAACTTCTGTATTTAAGCAGCAGCATGTTATTCTTGTGACTAATACTTAATACCAACTTTTAAATTAATCTAAAAGAATCACTGTATAAACTTTATAAAATCAGTAAGAACATTATACCTCTTCATAGTCCCTTCCCAATTTTTTCCCCAAATCACAAGCTTGAATGAGAGTTTCCTACTTAACATGTCATTCTCACTGCCAGTGCCTATAAATTTACCATATCTCAACAAACAATATGGATTTCAATTGTTTACCTTCTCAATGTTGCCATCCAACAATATGCACTTATTATGTACATCCACACAGAAAAATTGCAAGATAAAGCATGACGCAATGACAAGAAATATCAAGTGTTAACATACACAAGCCTTAAGTTACACTCTGATCCCACAAGAGTGATTTTTCTGCTGAAAAAAATTCTCGTATCCTCCGTAAAATGTGCGTGAATAACTGCTAAAGATAATTCAGAAGTTTAGTAAGAGTATTCTTTAAACAATATTTGAATGTGGTTGGTTTGTTAGTAATTGACCATAAGTGCTACCCTGTGATGCATTCTCTTGTAGAGCTATCCCTTCATCTGTATTTTTGTTTTAGTAAAAGGAAACAGGAAATCTATAAAGTTTTTAACTGGGGCAAAAGCCAGGAACCTTCTTAACAACAAGCTGCTTTATCAGAAATCATATTAAGTACTTCAGCTGCTTCTGTAACATCCTCCTAAAATTTATGAAAACACAAAAATATGTTACTTGCATTGATTTAGATCACTTTACAAATTATATTTCAGTTCAAATCTTTTAATAGTTTTGCTTTGAGTTTCCTTTCCAATCCATTTCTTCTTCAAGTAGGGCAATCCAAGAGCCAGTCATATAGGGACAAAACCAGAAATACTGTGAATAAGTGAATATTCACCACTGGAAGATTTCTTTGTAGTTCCAGAAATGTAGATGATTTACAAATAACATTAGTAGATGCAGCTTAAACTACTGCTTTACCACAGTAACAAAAAGCAGTACAGAGAGGAAAAAATATGAATTATTTTTAAATTACAGCATTCTTAGTATTCTAACAGGAGGCTCTACTCCAAATTAGAAAGCATGGAGTAGTATTTTTGCAATACACACTATAAAGCTGTACATACTCTAAAATACCTTTTGGCAGTACCTCCTTTAATCAGGAAATACTGTTTAAGGTAGAACAGTGGTTAAGAATTAAGCTTTGACAGGAAGATAAAGTAGCAAAAGAGACTAGGAGAAGGATACAGCAGTGGTATCAGCTCTTGCAATTTTTTCATAGTTCCAATGTTCAGTGTTTGTACCCTAGTGCCTGCAGCTATGTGATCACATAACATTTGTAGATCACACTGAAGGATCTGTTGGGAACTAAAAATCATGAAGCAGCAGGCCAACTGGTCTTTTTTTTTTTTTTTCTTTTCTCCCCTGTTTTTTTAACTCAAGGATTAATCTGGAGAAGATAGTTTTCATCACACAAAGTACCAAATGAAATACACACACAGGGGACATTCAAAACAGCAAGTTTACCAGTAAATAATAGCATGTTATGAAACAATGCAGTTTCAGAGGCAAAAGAAAAGGTGGTGAAACTGCAATAAGTTAAAAAAAATACATGTCGTAGTTTATGATATGCAGAGACTAACTAATGTTTATTGGTCTACATCTCAACTAAACAGTGTGCAACACAGTTCAAAATGGGTAACGATTTTAAGCATATTTTTAAAAAGTTAATTATCCAGGGTAGAATAAGAAATTCAGGTAAGAGTAAGTGGGCAATATAACACAAAGACAAGTCTGTGCAGAAATGAGAAAATCTTCCTCAAGAAGCATATGGTCTTTTAGTCTTAAACTCTAATTAAACGTTACACAGACTGAAAGACACAATAGAAACTGTACTTAAGAGAACAAATCATCATCAGCAAGGATGAAGTGGACTTAAGTGATTTCATAGGTGTTTTCCAGCTCTAAATGCTGTTTTGTTCTTCTGATTCTACTCTTTGCCAGCTTAACTCATTGACTAAAGTTAGTGGTGTTAAGTCTTCACTACTTGCACATGATGAAAAATTGCTATAATCCCCTGGTGAGTCACCTCCGAGACAGAAGTACATGCTGAAGGTTGCTTGATATATCAAAGGTATTTTCAACAATGCGATATGCTTCACCTTATTTAACACCACCATGATGATTCCCAGAAAAAAATCCTCATGAAAGTTTGTATTTCAGATATGCTTGCTTTTCATCTCTTATGTTCCTTATTGTTTTCTGTGTGACAAAACCCTCTTGCACAGCAAGCCTGAAGACAATCACTGTGCTGTGGCACTCTTCCATGTAAGAAAGAATTGGCCAGGCATTACCACACACCATTTTTGATGAGATTAACCTTTAATGCTCTAGAAAACATTTGGAAGTGTAACTTGGCATGCAGAATTATTTTTTTCATGGGAACAGACTAAATTCTGTTTTTATTTATCAGTATGAGTCCCTTAAGTTACTCTTGATTACTGCTGATATATCCATGAGCCTGGAAACTGGCCAATATTTAGAAAAGACCAAATGACTTTTCCAAGAATGAAATGGTAATAGAAATTGACAAATATTCAAGTTTCAATAGTTATAAGTTGCAAGTATAAAGGGGAATATATATGCAGTTCCCTGGACAGAGCTGGAGATAGGATTTGGGATGGCAGATGTGACAAAGCACAGGTAAAGGAGTACAGGTTCTTCAGTTAGATGGATGCCATGACATCTGCCTGTAAAGAATACAAAATGCTAATTCCTCTACTGGAAGGAAGATGGTAAGTAACATTGCTTCAGCAGTCTGGGGAGTGGTAAGTATTTACCCTCATACATCTTTTGTACAAGTATCTTTCCAGTGTTCTTAAGCTAGACACTGTTGTAAAGACAGTGAACTGAGGGGTGGGCTAACAACTCTGGTTTTAAGTGACCATGTTGTTATCAAATTTTAGAGAGTGCCAGTTGCATACAGGTGATAGATTTGGATAAAGAAAATTCTTTAAAGCACTTTGGTAGCTAATGCCATAAATGAACTACAAGTGGTGCATTTTCTTTATAGTCAATGGATAACATGAATTTCCAGAGCAAAACCCACCAAAACATAGAAATAAAAGATGCCACGGAAACAACACCAGCCACTATAAAATATAAAAATGCTCATATGGAAGAGATATAAAAGAACCATGTTCTGACTTGATTTTCAGAATGGACAGCATGATGTATATTCCCCAATCCCATTACAGAGGATAGTCTCTCCAGTAACAGTTTCCTCTCCAAATGCAGTGAAGTCTTACATAGTATTTGTAAATTTAAAATGTTTAAATACTCAATCAAGTTATTTCTCATTGGTATCTACTAAACCACTAAGAAATGCATTTTTCCCTCTAAGAGTAGGTGCTGCAGGATTAAGAGTGACTTTAAGTATTATGCTACAGGGCTCTACAGTGCAGTCAGTAAAATGAGGGTGATAAGCAGCTGCTCTTCAGAAAGGTGGTCAGCTGCAATGGATGCTCTGTACCTCACACTGCTCACGCTGCCTGGCTGGCTGGCTCAGCTGTAGGACTTCGCCCAAAAGAGCTGACAGAAACTTTCCTCTACACGCACCCCAGTCCACTCACTTGGCAACCCACATGACAGAGAATAAATCAGTTCTGCAGCGTTCCTGGGCTGCTATTGATGAGGCAGGTGGTTCACCTGCTTGTAAGAAGGTGGTTTATGTGCCTTCACATAGATTCATCATGTTAGCCAGGTTAACAGTCTGCTGAAATAAAGATAATCTATACACTTTTTAAGAGGGTTTCAGTATCAGCTCCTGTACAGCACACGAGTAGATGTATAGTTCTGTAGTCATTAAATACAGTTATATTTAGATTATAGACACCAATGTATTGAGAGCTACTAAGCAATCTCTGCAGTCTTGATTTCAGGAATAAGGGCTCCCCAAATGATTTAACAAAGCACAAAGGAAACAAGGTTTCCTATTCACTGAATGACAACAACTCCAGCTCTTTCAGTAAAGTGGAAACTAGTTCCCACAAGAGCCTGAGAAATGCTGAAGGCAAGAAGGGTAAATCATCAAAATGGTTATTGAGGGAAGAGGGAGACAGAGGCAAGAGGTCAGCACGCCGATTCTCAGAAGCAACATATAAAATCAGCACCATTCCTGTTGAAGTTGTTTTTACAAAACAGCCAAACTATCAGGGAAATCTCTTTGGTCTTAAACAAAAATTTATAACAATATACAAGCCTGCTGGATGTGGAAATATGTTGCTATATATTTTGCTTTCACACCCAATAGATACTTGCCGGGTATAATGAAACTACTCAGGATTCATTCTGAACAACTTACCATGCAAACTCAGGAAAACAGAGTTCAGTTTTCACATTAACCAAAACAATTTTCAATTGTTTAGTGTGCTTCTATCTGCCATATTTGTGATTTTAGAGTTGATTCTGGGACACTAATAAGGTGCATCCTCAAAGAGGTACATATAAGTAAAATGCCAGAAAACTCTTTTATTTCAGACAGCCAATTCAGCATCTTACAACTACAGCTGTGCAACATCACTTTCTCCCCTACACTTGAAGCAGCTGTTGTACAATGTATTGAATTTTCAGGAACAAAACTTTGATCAAAACATAGGATTAAAATCAAGGTCCTTTTTCAAGAAATGACTGAACATCAAGATGCATGATACTTACTGTCCCTTTCTTCCCTCCATTCCAATTAAAGCTAATTTTATTTTCAATAACTTTACAGCAAAAAAAACCCCTTCACCTTGATTTTATAGCATCTTCAAATATTAGTCTTTGAACATTCTGATCTCAGGGCAAAACTTCCCAAAGAGCTTTCTACACCATACAGAGAACAGTGGACATGCACACCTCTGAAGCTGTCGAGGGCAGAGCTTAATCTCAGTGTTTGGGTACGGCTCAGGTTCAGCCACTGCTGCTTATCGCTTTGAGCTCTCCAGCTATTTTGACAATTCTACCTGCAAACATGTTCACCGCTCAGAGCCACAGTCGTGCTGCCTAAGTACCTCCAGTTTTGCACGTACAAACCAGGACTTGTAATCCTAACTCTTAAAAGATGGAGGTTTTAAATGCTAATGCAAAGTTGAAACAAATGCAAGAACTAGGTAAGATAAAACCCAAGCAACCTATGGGATGCCAGCTTATGAGAAATCAGTTAGAAATTGAGCCCCAAGTGTATAATAAAAAGGTACTTTGCATAGAACTGGTTTTGAGGAAGATTTATACAGAGATACCTTTCTTCTGCTAATCCCAGTCTTGGACCAAAACAACTAATTAGAGCCTTCACATAGCACAGACACAACTAAGCATTTTCAGTTCACAGAATTTAAAATGTTAGTATTAAAAGCAGCTTTTAGTATTAAAAGCAGAAAATAATGCTCAGCCTCAACTGCAACAGAGCTGGAACACCAATGAAATATATTACCTATGCAACAGATTATTGGGCAAGTCACAATATTCACAGAATATCAAACTACAAACAAACATTTAGTTACTACTGTCGGTATGGCTTTCAAGTAATTCATATACTCACAACTGCGAACAATGCTCCTTACATTTAGTAGAGTCCACCACTATACTGTAAAGCATACTTCTATGCAACTACAATATTAAGCAAGAGGCTAAGTTTTGCAAAATTTGACCTTTGGCAGGTTTGTTGAGATGATGGGAGAAGCAAGATTCTGCAACCAACAAAAGCTAAACCCACGTAAAGATGTGGAAAGCAAGCAGTCATCATTGAAACTGTTTATTTAAAACAAGACCTGTTATAAGTTCAGGCAATGATTTAAATAATATGTAATGTAATGAGAAATGCAAGACGCTAGAAGGAACTAGGAACTGGTATTTTGTATTTACCTTTGGTATTCCAGAAGTGTCAAGCCAATTCTGGAAGATACTTTCTACAGTTAATCCAGCTCTTAAAAAAAAAAAAAGAAAGAAAAATTAGAAGACTCACACAAAATTACCAATTTTCCCAAATGAAAATTAACCCTTTAGAAGCTGAACAAACCCCTGAATTCCCAGTATTCTCAGGTTATACTGCAGTGGTACTGCATTCTTGTTTTTTTAATAAATAATACCATCAGAGGTGATATGAACAAATTAAAACAAGATCATTTTATGATGCTTAAAACTCAAATGATAAATTCAGTGCTTATAAGGATTGACAGAGAAAATGTAAGATGGTAAACTGCATTTATGAAACATGTAAAGTATGAACAGGTGCTCTATTTCTTGTTGAGTGGATTTTTGTTTCTCTTACAGAAAAAAAATCACAGGCAAGTAAATTTAGCTGGAGACATTCAAAACCAGTATTTTATTACAGAAGCAGCCTAGCTGTAAAGATAAAACATCAAAGTAAATGTAATTAAATACAAAATTCCTTAAACTTTTGGGTTTAAAAGGCACTGATGGATATTAATCCTCAAAGTTACCAAGTATCTAATATACTTCAGTTTCATCTTTTCTGCACTTTCTTTATATACTGATAACATTCACAGTGAAGTCACAGAACAGTCTGGAGCCCCAACAAAAGGAAATAGTTTGTCACAATCAAGCTGTGTGGGACTGAAAAAACCACATGCATAAGTATTTTCAAATTCAGAAATTATATATCCCCTTTAACTTTTGTAAGCAACTTCTGTTGCATTTTCTTAAACTCTGGTTGAAGTCTTCCCAACTTGCAGAGAAGCTAATTTTAAAAAATAAAATTAAAAAAATCACACAGCAGTGTGCCAATGCTGAAAAAGGAACTTGAGTAAGCCTTGAATGAATGCAAATATTTTGAGAAGCAGAATAGATGTGCATGGTCCTGTGCATGATAATGCCCTGGCAAGACATGTTCTAATAGTTGCAGCTACCTTCATGTGTTTAAGGAAAACCCATAACCAACAAAGCATTCATGAAAAGAACAGCCATTTAGAAGCTCTGAAGCAGGAAGGCAAGCAACCCAATATCATTTTTATTTTAATTACGTGACAAAGAAGCCTTTTTTTTTCCCCTACCCCTGACAAAGCTGCGCGCAAAATTCTGACCCTAAAGGATGTTTATTTATGGACTGTATCAGTGACTAAGAAGGATTTGTAATGAATACATCAGTCATTTTTACTGAACAATTTTTAAACACCTTTAAATATTAACTTTCACTATGCCAGTGGGAGAGAGATCAATCATTGTTAGGCCTGACATGCAAATGGGAAAACTAAGGCTTAGAGAGCTTATGGAGTCTCAAAAGCAGTCAAGCAATATGTTAGTGGATGGCCCTTGAACACACTCCTAGAGTAAAAACTTCTGTGTATTTAATGATCATAGTTATTACATTTTTTTAACTTGGCTAGTTTTATTTGGAATGACCAAAGATTGAAATTATTGATATTAATACATGTAACAGCACTTTTCCAGGCATGGCCTATATCCTGAGCTAGATACTCTTATCTTTGTTGAATCCAAGATGAAAAATTTACCCTCTGTCTCCAAGCAGAACTGTGTTAGCATTCCTTTGAGGTTGAATCAGCAGCTACAACCTCCACTCTACACCCTTCTGTTGGGAGATCTGCCATCCCTGCTCACACTGAGCAGTATTCTGCAGGAGAATCCATCAAATGAGCAGGTCTACCTAACAGACTAAAATTCTGCCAATGTGAATTAGGAGTGGAAGAATCTGATCAAAATAGCTGCCTTCTCATTGAGTAATTGTTCCATGGTATATGCAAAAAATAAGCAATTTGGTGGTAATAAGCTTGTCTAACATACACAGGAATTTTGTAACAATGGCAAAAACCAGACACCAAATGTCTTAAACATAAGGAAGTCTTGCTTTACAAATGCTGCTCTATGTCATTCAGCTACTAAGATATGCTTGCATACAGAGGCTACAGCATCATACTGAAAACCAGAAGCAGCTACAGAATAAAGAAAAAGAACATTCAGACTACAATGACAATAAAGCCATTTATACATGCTTTCATTTTCTGTTAATAGTTTTCTTCAGTTTTTGATCGGTTGTATCTCACGGTGCAGGCCAAGGAGGCTTAATGTGGAAAAAGCAGTAGTCTATTCACTGCTGGTAATATATTTTGGTAGTTCATGCAACTTGGGTCTAAACTTTACTTCAACAATGTCTTTACAAGTAATACATGACATATCAGCCTGAGGTGACTTAAAAGGTCCTGGAAGGGAAAGTAACTCCGACAGAGCCAAAGATATCTTCCTAATCACTAAATCTGAAGTGTCAAAATATCTCTTGTAACATTAGGAGATTATAGGCTGTCACAAACAAAAAAAATTTCCCTCTGATCATGTGTTTCAAATAATTGCAGCAGTCATGCAGACACATTTCTACACGGTCAGGATTCTGAATTTTCAGGAAATTACTTTTCTGCAAGTCTGATTGCTATGGAAATTCATTTTCTGCATATAACTGAACACATACACCATCCTTATAATGGGGTAGTGTTCTACATTCAAAAGAATTATTAAATATCCAGATTTGGGCAACATTTTCTCATACATTGTTATTTATGCAAATTTATCAAATTTAGAGCATTTGAGTGGCAGATAATTACCTTTACCTTATTACAGTGCTCTAAAAATTGGTGTCTAATCTAAGTTAGTTAGCTGAGTCACTTCCACAGGGAATGGAGAGAAAGAGTAGTATCTGCAGACAGTCAGCAAGTTCACCTTCCTTGGGATAAGATGACATTTCTTCTTGAGTTCTTATTTCTGTTTGGTTACTACAGAGAGTGCATACAGGACTAGCTTAAAACTGAACACTCAGGTTTTATATAGTCAAAGTTATATCAGGTGGATTGTATCATTTATTCTGTCTCAAGCAGCATAATCAGAATAACAATTTTTATTTGTTATTGCCTTAATCAAAACCATTATTAGTGTTCCAATGCTGAAGCAGAGCTAGCAGTGAGGTAAAAATACTCTTATTTGGGCATTTAACTTGTCTTATCTGGGGTAGGGATAAGAAACACAGTCTCACAATGCCAATTTGCCCTTTTTTCCCCCCTGAAAATAAGCTCAATTTAAAGTGCAAGATTTCCTCAGGAAAAAAAAAAAACTATGCAAAATAATAACAGTACACTTGCTATGTAATGCCTTTTTTTAATATGCCCTCTATTTCTTTCAAAGCCAACAACAGCTCATTTCAAAACACTGGCTTTCAAATGAGCTTATGACACTGAGGGGCATTGCACTGTTCTGACATCACACTAATCCAGGCAGAAATCCCAGTAGTAAGTTGCTCGGCCTCTCCTGAAACTTCGATTTTTTTTCTCAAGGGCACAGAAAACAACACTGCTACTTCTCTGTCTGCAGCACCCTCCATTTTAGCTAAACACCTGTCATGACCATATGCAGTCTTCTTTCTTTGTACTTTCACCCACCTTTTTTTTTTTTTTTTCCAACTTAGGACATTTTTATTGGCACCCATCAAAAAAAGCAACTTGCTTTAGAATTTTACAGGCATTCACAATTTTTATTCCAAATATATTAGCAATATGCAGACTATTGCAAAGATCTACTCTGAATGTGTTGAGAGTCAATACTGAAGAGCTGTGAAGTCCTTGGGAAAGTTTCCACTAACTTGTTGGGCTTTGGATCAAGCCCAAAATTTAGATCACAAACAGATTGCTATTTCAAAACAAATGTCCTAGAGAAAGGACACAGGGCCTGATATTCATAGAGGCTGCAGTTCAGTAAAGCGTCCATATTCAGAAAGGGCACTTACCACCTGCTTATGTTGCAGTTAAGCATCTGTAAAGACTTAAATCTGGCGTGTGTGTGACCTCCTGAGTGGCCGCCGGGTTAAGGTACTGTATTGGACTGTGGGATTTGGGCTCAATTGATTAGCACTATAGCAGAGCTCTTACCAGGCTGGGCAGGTTCTTCAACTGCTTTGTACTACAGTTCCCTACTGTAAAATGAGAATGCTAGTACATCCATTATCCTATTCCTGGTCTATTTGTTTAGACAATAAGCAGATCAGCCTAGGAATGATCTCCTAACATGCATACATACTGTTCATGGCTAGATTGAAAGCTTCAGAGCAGACTCCGTAAAATACTAGCATTAATAATAATTTTAAAATTAGCATTATAAAAGATGTCTATATATCAAGCTTTCATTGCAGAAGGCCAGAAGGCACTCCAGAAACTTTAACATAAACCCACTTAATTCCTCAGTCAAGGAGGAAAAAGCACTTTTAGAATAAGATGTTGCAGCAAATAGTGTACATGAAAGCATGCAACGTTTTTTTTTTGTTTGTTTTTGTTTTTGTTTTTGTTTTTGTTTTTTTTAATGGAAGGTAAAAAGTCTGCTATATCCAACTGAAAATACTTTAACAAGTATATTTGCTTCATCTTGAAATATATATTCATGCACATCAATCATTTTCAAAGTAAGACATTCCAGCTAAATATGGAGGCATAGTTAGAACAAATGACTGATTAGTAATTCTGTCAACTAGCACTAGGTGCCTGCAGATAAGATTTTAGTCCAATGTATATACTTTGGTTTCCCAAAACAATGGAGGAATCAAAAACACTGGAA
This sequence comes from Aramus guarauna, assembly GCA_013400195.1. Taxonomy (NCBI): domain Eukaryota; kingdom Metazoa; phylum Chordata; class Aves; order Gruiformes; family Aramidae; genus Aramus; species Aramus guarauna. The sequence goes on along the minus strand of VXBL01008487.1, from coordinate 95,595 downwards.
AAAATCTTTCCCAATGATTTGCTCTGGTGCCTACCAGCTGTTTTTCTCAATCAAAGTCACCACATTCATGACAATGTGAGTAACAAAGCAAGCAAGTATGAGAGAAAGAGACATTTACCTGTATAGCTGAGTAGTTTGAATTTACAGAATTATTTTAACATTGATTTTAGTACTTAATTGACAATTTATGGAGACATCCAAGGAATGTGGTTAGTAAGCCTGAGTTATTAAGAGTACAAATAGCACAGTTGTAACACAACCCTTCTTTTGTCTATTGTGTCTAATTAAAATCATAGCTTTATTAGTACACTTATTCATTTTATTGAATGAAATGAAATGAAAAATACCACCAGAAAACCCCAAAGAACAGAACTGACCTGCTCAAAAAAAATCTGCAGTCGCAAAGAGCACAAGCAGCTGAAACTCTGATTTATCTGGGGCTGGTGACACTCACCCTCTGTTACAGGGCCCTAAAAACACTGATTCTTTGCATGGCTCACATGCTGGACAGATGTGGAAAGGATCAATTTACAGCAAAGACCATGGGTGAGAAAGCCTTGAGGAGAACAGAGCCACTGGGAGTTTTATCAAATCTAGTGCACCCTGATATACAGACACATAAAGAGAGGTTTTGTTGTTGTTTGGTGTAGTTTGTTGGGGGTTTTTTTAATGCAGTGAAGTTTCAAGTTATATATGAGGAAATAAGATGCCTCAGTAACAGATGAGATGTACTGTAGATTTTCTGCAGAAAAGGTAAGATAACATTAGGCTATAGCCAGTGCATGTTATATTTTAAAAGGCTTTGAAAACAGAAAAGGATAATGATAGGTATTTGTTTGTCTGTCTTGCCATTAGCCCTTCACACACAGAAATAATCTGCCTTAAAGGCAAGTCAGGAAACTCTGAAGGAAGGTCTGTCTGATGTCAGTATTCAGCTGCCGTCCAGAAACGGGAGGATCTTGTCTTGGAGAACGGATTCCTACAGCTAACATGCCATTTAAATTGAGTCAGAGCAGGAAGTGAAGTAGCCCTATAAACCAGGCATATAATCCTCCTCCTCTGAGTACAGGAGGCAGCAAAAATCAATGACTGCCACTTAAGAAGTTATGTCTGTATCTTGGAACTGCTCATCGCTGGGAATGCGCTAAAAAATCTCCTGTAACTAAAACCTAAAAGAATTGAGTACTGGAAGGGTGACAATCTTTTAGATATAGTCTGCTGTATCCAATAGCAGAAAACTAATGTTGCGTTACACCAATGTAATAATTACAGAAAATTTCCACGCTGTTCTAGGATTGCTTTCTGCCAATGCTAATCCTGTTCTCATTACAAAATTCTCCCATAAGCCAAATTCTACTCCTAGCTACACTAGTTTGCCTCTGTTGCCACAGCCGAAGGTAGGATTTGGCTTGATTCCCTACTACTAATTTCTCGTTTCTTTTTTTTTTTTTTTAATATGATTAAGTCCAGTCTCCACTACAAACTTCACTATATTAGACCGCTTAATAATTTTCAAGTAAGAAGCATTTAGTTTTAACATTAAAATTGTCTTTGGTAGAATTGTACATGTCCGGGAGGTTTAGTGTTGCTCTAATCTTGAAATACATTTCTTTCCTATGACTGAAACGTTGCGCAAAAAAGCACTCATCAGCAGATGATTTCTAAAAATATTTCATTTTTATCTTTACTCTCTTTGCTTTTACCTCAGGCTAGTATTTGTCTACTAGCAACAGAATACAGTCAAGAATGAAAAAACATCTTTGTAGCAGATAAGAAATAAAGGTCCTCTGTGTATCCAGATGTTCTATTATTCTTGGCATCGCTAGTGATACCTGCACCTAAGGTAATTTTGGAAGTAGGTAAGTTCAGATAGCTGTATGTCTGATTGTAAAATGAATTACCATACATCTGAAATTTTGTCCATACATTCTGGAGTATGATGCAATGCAAATGGAGACATGCTTCTTTTGCATTATTCTCACTGAAATTTTAAAATTTTTGGCATGTTTCTAGGCTGAAAATCGGATGCTTATTCAAACAACATTTTGCACTGGGTTTGGACTTCAGAGAAACACAAGTGTAAAAAGAAAGGGAAACAGAGATTTTATTAACAAATCAATGTATAATCTTGCCACTAAATAATTCACTTTCCCACATAATCCATTTAATATTCCTGATTATATTTGGGCTGGAAACCCATATCCAATGATATAAACAAAGTATCATCCTACGGTACATCACTCGAAAATGTAACACCACCCAAACTAAAGTCATCATGCCACAAAACACATTATCTCAATGATAACTAGCTTCTCTGTCCCTCACTCCCTAAGAAGTGTTTCAGTAAAAAATTCAATACAGTTGACTTCTATGAATATCTTCTCTCTTTTTTTTTTCCAAACTACTCACCTAGATTTATGAAGACTTTTGGAATACTTCTACCCAAAGCTGCATTTTTCAAGTAAATACATTATTTTTTTGAAACTATTATATGTAAAGCTCCACTACAAAAGAATCTGTATTTGTAGCGCAGTCTGTAGTAGCACAGAACAAACCAACGGATTAAGCAGGGATGGATCGAAGCTCTGCTAAAGACTAGCTGTATCATCTTCAGCCAGTCACAGTCACCTACAGAGGGATTTTGAAGGACATGTCAGGCAATTAACGCTAGATTTCCGTTAGCTTTTTCCATCCTCCCCTGGTTGGTACACAGTGTGACAGGCAGGAGATGGTACCAGACTACAGCTTGAGGAAAATTCATCTTCTCTGGTTTCCCAGATGCATGGCAAAGCTCTGGCCTCCTTGCTGTAGGGTGCCATGTGCCAAAAGCAGCGGGCAGGAGGATCACAGATTAATTTGAGGAGGCAGCTGCGCCTGGCACTTCAGATCGCATAGTGAACACAGAACCTCACTGCTGCCCTAACGTGCAAGTTACAGGCACTGCTTGGGGGGTTGCATGGGATAGCAACAACACAGCAAGTCTCATATTTTTTGTGTATATGTGTCTTGAGAATTTTCAGAGAAAGATACACACATGCTCTTGAAAAAAATAGGCAGAACAATACTAAGTGAAATCCTAGTATTTCTGGCTAGCACAGCTGATATTTAAATCTGATTTCTACTTTCTTCTCTGACTTTTCTAGTCTGGTTCTCACTTACTTTTTTTGTTCGGGGATGTCTTCCAACAGCATGCAAAGAAAATCCTGGAAAACAAAGAAAGCACCACAGTTAGTACATTTATGAAGACATAACTGTGTGTCTGCATTGCTAGTAAGCAAGGGCTTTATAAAGACTGCAGATAACAGAATGGTAACAAAGAAGATTATATATATATGCTATGGTGATATACTGCTCAGTTATTTATACAACATACGTTATGTTTGTCAGTTTTCCAACCCACACAAGCAAAAACTGTCAACATTGAAAGAAAATGGGCTTGGAAAGCCTGCTGACTATTTTAACACAATCCCACATTCTCACTTTTATTTAATCTACAATACACACACAAACTATATTTAAAACTGTTAAAGGCTGCAGATTCACATACTCAAAGGCTAAGAAACACCAGAATTAAGGGTGTTTACATTCTCTCCACTGTGCTTATGTTATCACACTGTCTTTAATTATATAATCACATAAGACTTTTTTTTTTTTTCCCCCTTAATGCACATACCTGATAGGAAGATCACACCTACTTCTCTTTCCGTGACAAAATTCACAATGTTACTGCCAACCACATCAACTGAGGAGTAAATTCTTCAAAGAAAAGGTAGCTAGAATTTCTTTCATAGATTTACAAAGAAGGTGCAATGCCAGTGGAACAGCATTACTATCATGCTCACTTATAAACAGTATGATAAGCCCTCTTTAGAAAGTTATACCTGAAATCACACAAAGGTTCTCTGGCGCCCCATGCTATATATGACCTAATTTTAATGACAATCACTTTGACACAGTACACTCCTCTGAGCAGTCTCATAAGAAGATGATTTATTAATATGAATTATTCATTCATATGCTGTTTCATAAAGCAATACATCCACTTTATTAATACGAATCTTTGAGAAGACAAGTTTCATAGGCTAATGATGTTCCTCACTGCAATATGTGAGTGCAGGCTGATTTCTGATTGCAAGTACTTGTTCTCTAAGGTCTTGAAGAACGTTTCCTAAAAGGCAGAAAACTTTTATTTAGAGAATCTGCTATGGCATTCAACAAAAGATGCTGCTTCTCTGTCTGATTGTGGCATTGTTAGGGTGATTGCAGAATTGAAAATACTGGTAACATGGTTAAGCTTTCCTCCTTTAGATTACAAGTGAGATTCAGGCTATGTTGCAGTGGCTGCAAAATGTGCTCATGACAAAAGGTAAATTACACAGTGCTGGGCTCACTGTGGCTGTGGCAAGAATGCCATCATTAACAGAGCCAGGAGTCATTCTGTCCTAACTACAGTGTATTGCTGACATGATTATAAAGTGTGAAATCCCCTTATTTCAACATACTACTTGCAGTTTGATACCATTATTCTGTATGTAAACAGAGAACTACCGTCTCCTTCCACTTCTGGAAGCTTTGCTGGAGGTACAGGGTAAGCTTACATGGAAATAAAGAACATTAAAAGATCATCATCAGACTTGTTTCAGAAGTGTGTGAAAAGTAATACTGAAGCAATCATCCTTGACACTGTTTGCACGATCTCTGTATACATTAATGCAGCTAGATTCCCTGGTTAGATTGCATCAAGTTTTTATAATCAGTCCCATAGTACACTTGAAGATACTTCTGGTATTGGAAGTGGTTTATATTCTATATATTATACTATGATATTAAACATCTCCTTTGTGATTAAAGCTGTGTTCATTTTTCCAAATATCTATTAAGAGTAAGGCAGTAACCATCATTATATATACTTTCTTAAAATTAGGATTTATCTATTCTATCTTATTTTAACTGCCTCTATTTTGATGCCCCAAAACAGAGTAGGAAAACAAATTACCACTTACCTCATATTCACATGGCTTTTAACATTTGCCTATTATCAAGTGTGCACGACACATCCCATTACAGGTCAAACTTTTCAGTTGCTTATAATTTTGCCAAACTTTAACCATTTGGAGTGAAATTTTATCCTCAGGCTATTTTTTTCTTCCTCCCCAGAAGAAATGGTTCAGAAGTCCCAAGAGAAAATTTAGGGGATAATGTGGCGTTTTTTAAACTTTGATGTCATTTCTTTAAGAGGTTCTGGTGACCTTACACTTGGAAACAAAGACATGTGGATGACCAGGGTAATCATAAATAAATGCTGAGCCAGATCATAAAACAAATTATAGTTTTGTTTTTTGTCTTTATTGCAAGCAATTCAATGAAGCCAGAAAGAAATTATGAGTTAGAAATGCCATGCGACAACAGTGCTGCATTATTAATGAGCTGTCTTATATTCATATTAATGAATAATCTCACTTCCCTACATACTCCTGTTGTTCTTCCCTGGCTGGAAACCCAGAGTCTAGAAAACAACTTTTCCCTATATACAGAAACTTATTCTGCAGTTTGTGGAATTTTATTGACATCTGGCCAAACTGAAAAAGCGTTCTAAAAATGAGTTCACACACATTTGCTAAGGATTTGCTAGACCTTCACAATTAAATTCCTTAAAGTCTCTTGTCCGCTCTCACCATAGTCCAGACTGAAGCCAACAGTTTTAACCACAATTGCAACTTTGGGCTGCTGCTGAGCAGATCAAATCTGGATACAGACTTTGAATTGAGATCAAGCAGAAGTTTTCTTTGTATGTTAATGCATGTAGCATGTCTGAGTCAAAGGCAAAGAACAGTGGGGACTCAATGATTGAGGAGTAGGCTGAGAGAAGTAATTTTGTGAATGAAGGTTACTTGAAGCAGTAACTAGAAAGATCTAGGTTTAGAAGACCTTTTTTTTCCTGACTAAAAATGCTATATGATTACTTCAATTCTTGTCTTGAGCAATGACCAGCATGTTTCTACTCTTGAGCTGTTTCGGGGCACCAGGCAAGTACCTAACTCTGATCACTAAATATTAAATAAAGAACACTGAATATTAAAAGAGAAATTACATCACCTTTAAGAAGAACTCAAATCTAGATATTTCAAGTACCCTACAACCAGCATATACTTTCAGTTAAATTCTCTAACTGAAATAGAAATAAGGTGCAATAAAAGCAATGAAGATTTCATGACTAAAAGTGATACATCTAAAAGGACATTCAGTTGGCAACAAATAAACTCCAAATACTCTTACATCCAATTTCTTATGGAAATTACCTGCTCAAAGTTAAACTATCCCAGTCAATTATGCAGTTTGTAAATGGTACAATTAATTCGTAAATGTTACTTTGTCCCTTTTGGGTGGAAAAACAAATAAGGAGAACCCTTCCTAGGATCCTGTTTATTTTTAATCCCCGGCCCCCTTCATCTTCCTGGCTTTTATTTAACAAAATCAGCAACATGTTGAAATCCTTTTCTTGGTGTTTTGGTTACAAGCCCAGGCTGCTCCTCCAAAGACAACAACTTCCTACCAAGAGTAGGCAAGACTCCCCAACTTTATGCTCTAGAACAATTAGCCAGACAGCTTAACAGTTTAAGCCCCAGGCGACCAAGCCACTGACTAGCTCCAGTCAAAAGCAGAATTGGCTGCCCAGTGAACTGCATTCAGATCACTAGCAATTCCCTGAAGAAAAATGAACAACTATTGTGGCAAACAAGACAACATGGAACATAGGAGGATCTGAAAAGGATTTCTGGTAAATCTTCTTGTGGATATTTAAGGTGGTATCAGACCCCTGCATGGCCCTTCCCAGCATTTCTCTGACTGGGGTTATTGTCCCTGTATAGCACAGCAGCAGAAGGCAACCTGGATCCCTGCCTGAGCTACCCAAATTCACAGTCCGGTGCTTTCACACAAACCAATCTTAGTAAATTGTCCATACTAACAAGACTGAATTTGTCCTCTTAGGTACAGTGTGAATAACTAAGGGAAGCAAGTCTTAAATCTTCCCAGCTATTTTTGAAGAGGGTTTCTGTCAGAGCCCCAGGTCTTTCACAAAAAATATCTTTGTACATCTCAAAACACCTCAGAGCAGGTAAGTCCATTCAGGGACCAGATAAGTTGGAAAAAGTATGTTGACTGTCACTTAATTCACTGAACAAAGTGTTGGCATTCCTCATTACCTTATTCACTGGAAGGGTCAAACTAGACCCCAGGCAAGGAAGTGAAGGCATGCAACTTGAACACACCTTCTGCAGACGCTTTCACACCAGAGCCTATGTTGTCTCAAATTCACTTGAAATGTTTTAATTTCTCTGGAAGTTACACAAATGTCTCACTGTCCACTAAAAATAATAAATATACCACTGCCTAAAAATTTGAATTAAACACAGATTCCTTCTATTTTACATGTATAAACATGCAAGAACACACATATATACCTAAGAAAAAGGTGAGGAACTAGATCTGTTTTGTATCAAGGGTACTACATAGGGCCCTCAATCATTCTTTGGACTTCTGTTTAAGACTATCCAGCAGAAAGTCATATGTAAGATGCATTTGACTCTGATTATTTAAAATATATCTCACTAAATCAAACAAAAGGTGGAGCTATGATTCAGCACTAATAAAACTCACATGCTTTGGGACTACTCCCTTGTCATTTTGCTCTGGGAAATAAAGAATTTATCTTTTTTTTCCTATCAAACGATACTGCATAACAAGCTGTCATGTAATTTTAAGCTTGAAAGATGCTAAATGGAAGCTAAGCAAATACAAAAACTTCAGGTCCACAGAGGAGTGAGATGCTACTGCAACAGAAGTGGAAATGCAAAAACATGCTCCACAGTTGAAGACTGAAGCTCAAGATTTAGTAAGTCCAGCAGCTAGGGAAAGGATGTGTACTCTATCAGCAAAGTCCAAGACATTTTCAAATATATGGGTCACTTCCCTGATAGAAGACAATTTTATGTGTAAAACTTACTGCTTCTTTTAAGATCTCTATACTTGAGATAAATGATACCAAAAGATACTTGGATCTTTAATACAACTATACTGTTGGACATTAAAATGTGTGAGACATTAACTGACTTTTTAATCACCCGTCTGTACTATAAATGATTATAAAACATCTGGGCTCCTCTTAGCTTTGCTACTCTCTGCTTTCTTCTCCAGTTCCATTTCTAGGCCTACTTAATTCTAATCTCTCTGTCCTTTAAAATGTACTTTAAAACTTTTAAGAATAGCATAAACTATGATTTTTTTGAAGTACTGCCTCCTGAACTTTTATTTCACTATAGCAAATTATAACTCTATCAGATGGATGAACACTATAGACCTTGGGTTATTATTATAGCAGGCAGAACCACATGAAAACCAAAGTCTGCAAACAATTCAATTGCCAAGGTGTTCTTACTTCAATATGAAACTGAACAACAGCTTTAACTGCGTTAGGAATATCAGCAACTTGCACTCCTTTCTATGTATTTATAATCAGTAACACCCCATTCATTATTTTAAAAGTTCATTCAAAGCAATTACTAAGTGAATTCTCTCACAGAAAGAAAAATGGAAGATTTTTTTTTGAATCCTCCTCAAAGATTCCAGACTTGCTTTACTTGTCTGTTGCTAACTCAACTAAAATAAAAAACTACTATTAAAAACATACTGAGCACGCAATCAAAATGAAGGAAAAAGGCAAACTGATTAATGTTTGACATCTGAAGTCATTTCCTTGCACCTGCAGCTCCCATCTAGGAAAAATACTACAAACAACACTGAAAACAAGACTAGTATTCAGAACATGGGCAGTTATTTTCACTGTTTTTACTTTCCCTCATCCCCACAATTCCTAAAGCTGGGAACTTTCACAATTATTTTGGGCAAGGTTAAAGTACAACAGTATGATATTTAAACTCACCATTTGCACCTCTATTTATTTTAAATCGTTTATTTATTTAAACACTGACAGCACATTTGTTCAAGAAGGAACTTGAATAGTAAACTTTGTATTAACTTGACTTCATTGCTTCTGCATTTGCAATTCCTGCTGTGATTGCTTATCTACCTATACCAGACACTGATATAAATAGAATCTTTAAGATTTCTTACAAAGAAATTAAATGCATTTACAATTGGATATAGCCCTATGCTCTTTTCATTTTTAACATACTGACCAAACAACAGGATGATGTTAAAATTCTCTTCCTAGCAACTTCAACGGGAGCTGGATTTAGGCTGCTGTGAAACAAGGTAAAAGCACAGAAAGCACACAATAAAAGTTATATAATAAGCAGCTCTTTCTCCATCAAATCAAGTATCATCAAATGAAGGAAAGTATCTTTTGTTGACCTACATAAAGCACATAGCTATGGACAGATTGCACATATTCAAATAAAAACTAGCCTAAGAAACCTGAAATAAAAGCATCACTTACTCTTGCTTGAATAATTAGAAACACTGAACAATTTATCCAGTAAAGAAAATGGTTCTTTCTATGTGCCAAAACAACGTACAGTATTTCATCTTAGGAGACTGGAGTTAGATAAGCTACAAATTGACACTTCAGAGCAGAGTGTTGGACAAAGGGAGAAGTCTCTAGGAGATGGCTCGCTCAATTACAATGCAATTTAGGTATCATGACTAATAGCATAATGTTCTAAGATATTTTGCAGTATTTAAACAGTCTACTGGCACAAATCATCTCACATCAACCAGGATGTTGATGTGAGAAGCTCACTTTTTCTCACCAAAATGTGAGCACCTTTGTTACCACCAGATTAAAACACTGGGCTGCTTCCTGTTTTTAGCAGTTACATGATTTCTGTAATTTCAGAAAGTTTCCAGCTGTGAAGCATCATGTTTATGATTTTGGACACCATGATGTAGACAAGGCTCATATAGTCACTGGCATTTTCCACGCTATGCCAAACGTAACCGCTCAGGGTCTCAGTAACATGATAAACAGCTGCAGCAGTGGAAACATTAACTCCCTTAATGCCCCAAACGTTCCTCCACAGGGCAGAGCTGCTGCAGTAGAGCTACTATGCCCAACTTCTGGCTAACTTGACGTACAAAAGAATCCACAGGTTCTTTTCCACAAGAATCCACAGAATCCACAAACAGGTCTATGAGCTGTTTGTAAGATACGTAAGCATACATCTCGCCCCATAAGAGTGAGATTCAAAACAGCAAGCACATGAGCAAAGAATCACTGTGGCTGGAAGAAACAGAGAAGTGTTAGACCCCATTGCCTGAAAATCAGAGGCCTTTGCTCTGTGTTGCAAGGAGACATTTATCACCATCCTGAATCCCCTCAAAGATTTCAACCATAACTCCAGAAAAGACAGACTTCTGCAAAGAAGCTGGTTTCAGAAATTCACTCATACCCCTTCTCTCTTCCCCTGCCCCTCACTCTCATTGTGCTGGTCTTCTAGTGATGCCAACTATTTGTTATGTTGTGCCTTTTGTTGCAGACCTAGTTTTAACCATGATGAGTTCAGTGACCCGGTTCACAGACACCCCCATGAATGGTTGTCTTCACAGCATTACAGAAGCAACAGGATTTACTAGAACTTTGGGTTTGGAGACCTATGTCATTCCATTCTCAAAACAAAACACTGGAGGACAAGATAGTCCCCCTTTTAATGTTACAGCCAGTGGTTGCAGGACTCTTCTTCAGAAAGACACAAGGGGAGGTAAATTTCTATTTGTCACCCCAGGTGGGTTCTCTGCGTAACAGATGGTACAATATACTGTGGTGTGAGTTGCTCAATCTTTCCTTTTGAAGCTGTTCTACTTTGCATGGAATAATTATACACCATTTATGCCAGCAAGAGAAAAAGCTAAGTGTGTAGTTCAAGTGATTAATGTATGCAGTTGGACTTAGGGAAGGCAGATTCCCATTCCTAATTTAACATTATTTTTTACAACCAAGTCTTCACCAATCCAGGAAGAAATCCTGTTCTATGACAACAACTGCTCTTAAGAGTGGGCTGCCACTGCATGGTATCACTGTCAGAGAAAGTCTACTCAAAGAAAGAAGCAGCACATCTTAAACATTCCTTTTTAGATTAATACATCAGTAACAGAATGTTTTAGAAAGCACGGTAGCATGAAACTATAGAGGCTGTGACAAGACTGTAATACAGGTGGGTGCAATGTCACAGAGTGATGGGGACATCACTCTGACTTCGTGAGAAAGAGCATCCTCATAAGAAACACTGTGAAATTATAAGCATTGAATTTCAAGCAGCATGCAGAGAGGAAGGAAATAAAGTTAGAAATATAATGTGCACACACTGTTACGAATTTTTCAATTACATTCCTACTCTGTGTTTCTTCTCTATCAGAAACAGAGGTATCAGGAGGAAGACTGCCTGACCACAGCCAAACTCATGAGCTAAAAGACTACAGGAGACAATTCCAGTATGATAAATGACCTTATCTTTGAGAACATCAGCACCTATGTTCACCTATTGACCTTTCAAATTATCAAGTTTAAAAAAACCAAAATCACCCATTGTTTACATTATCAGATACTATCAGGGTGTCTGATTTATGTATCACCCCCCAAAAAATGTTCTGCCCTCTAGCAGGTAGCAATTTCTCCAATATTGCCAAGTTACAATTGTATCTTTCTTTTCACCACAAGCAGAAGTGGTGATTTAGATAGTCAAACCGAAAAGTTAGGTCATTTGTTTTTTCAGAAAGTGGGGAATAGCCCCAGCACAGTACCTGAGAAAGGACAAGCTGCCCATGGAACTTATGGACGAATTTTCGTAAAGATGCAAGGTATGAAGCCTCTCCTATTGTCCTTGCTAGAGACCGCAAAAGGAAATAACCCTGCAAGAAATTGAGCCAGAAACAAACAGGATGCTATGAATTTGCTGATGTCTAGAAGAAATAAGTCTTTATCACATTAGTAAAGCAATTTCAATAAAAATCAGCTGACAACACTCACCTTCAAATAGTGAATCTGCATGAAGTTTTTTTCTGCTTTAAGACCATGTTTGACAACAGATGCTCCAGACTCGCTCAGTTCTCCTGTGCTCTCTTTTTTGGGCCTAAAATGGTAACACACTATTTAAGTTTTCTGTAAGTCAGTAAAGAAATAACTCATACATTACATGTTCTCATAGTTGAAAGCATTGTGAATGACATAGTAACTTTAGACACCTGTGAGTAGTTCAGTCTTTTTCTTTACCCTCAGTAAATAACTTGTCTTAGACAAACAAACAAATTTCATACTTTTAATGCAATTTTGTAGATAGCTGACCAGACGGTCAGGGTACAAATGAAATCCGTCACTAAGTTGATATACTCTTTTCACTGCCAGCATGACATCATGTTGCATGACATGCCACAGTGCACAGACACGTTATGAACAAAGAGAAACAAACAAAAGAAGGGGAGGGGAGGGGAGCCAAGGCACAAGAAGGGAAGGCACAGGAAAGGAAGGCACAGGAAGGGAAGGCACAGGAAGGGAAGACTACTGAAGTAATGTTCAGCTAGAGATTTATTTTCTTATACCTGAACAGTGGCTTAACAGCTTACACAATTATACTTGCAAGAATAATCTCTTTCATCTGCATGCAATACACTGCAGAAGAAATAATGTTCTGTTTTTCATTTTTGCCATTTGGGGTTGGAAGAAACGTAGTTGAAGTTTTAAAAGAGCAAGCCTTTCACACACACAGAGGTTTGGGTTTTGCAGGCAATAATGTCTAGAACTAACCTACTTCACTGCCTGATTTTATAATGTAATACAGCATCTGGTATGTCAGAAATCTACACCAGTAAAGTCTGGAGGACTTTTAGACTCTTAAGAGCACAGAGTGAAACTACAGAGAAGCTATGCAAACATTTTTTCTTCAGTGCCTTCACAGGCATAGTACTGAAGAGCCCTCTAGTTTTTTTATTTCCATCCAGAAAACATCCCAGCCAACAGTGGTCTAAGAACAGATGTCTGTCTGCCTGTGACCAAAACAACCTCTCCAAATCTAAGCGTGGATTTTGAAATGGCCAGTCTTGGATATCAAACATCTTTCCCTCCACTTCTACAGAATACAGGCAACACAGGCCACAGCAGTGCAGGATTCTTCACATGACTCACACACTTCTCACAAGCTACTCGCTGTGATCAAATTTCTTTCATATCTATGTCTGCTTTGAGGAAAACATTCTTCCTTTTTTGTATCTGTATAGTGGTTTCTTATTAGAGTTCTCTCCGGAGTGCTACACTGGTTTTTTCACCCTTTAAGCACTATATTTAGGACCTGTGCACATGAAATTCACTTTGCACAGTAAAATCTTGATAAAATATAATTGTTTGAAATAAAATAGAAAAACAAAATGCAAATTCAATTTTACTCTGTTCCTAAGACAGTCCTTTACTATGCTATAGTTCATATAGAAGATCTTCCTTCAACATTGAAAGAAGATCAATAATTGATTTCTTATCCTACGGTAACTCCAGTTCTTCAAGGTAATGTAACCATTGCAGACCCACTGTAGAAGAGCAGAGGTCCACCTATTGCCATTCTGGATCAGTGTCTTGGAAGGCAGGCCTGCTGGCATTCTATATATGACTTTTCATTGTTCTCTGCATATATAAAAAGCCAAAAACACTTAATTTCTCCCATAGTAAATAGCCCAGTCTACAGACTTTGAAAAATGGAGTTTGAGCACAAGCTACAGGATCCACACTAAACTGAAATACCTCCCATAATCACAATTATTCTAAATTAGGCAACCATAATCCATCCTTCCCTTCCCTCCTTCCCCCATGTAGGTCCTAGTAGGTGACTACAAAGCATCATCCCATCTAGATGACAGTACTGAAGAATTTCCTTTTACAAAGGATGTATATATGCCCCTGACAATGTCTGCAAAGGAGTGTAAATATTCAGAAAGTTACCTTGCTCTCTGCACCAGTACTTCAGCGCACTATTTTAAATTAACGCTTGGTATATTTACAACACATTGTATACAAAGACTGTTACTGTACAAAGTTTGTTACACTGACCTACAAAAGCAGGAATCTAACCTAGCTGATGAAGCTAGGCGTAATGCTAAAGGCAAGCTGATTCAAGGTATTCAATCTGCTAGCTTCAGAAATTGGCAAATTTCTGAAGGAAGCAAGAGATGCTGCTTTTTGTTTGTCAGCGGCGAAGTACATCACACAAAGCAAAAGTACTATTCAGCAGAAGTCCTTGGTAGTTTCGTGCTCTGATGTGCTAGGTAGTCATGAAAACCTACGCAGAGACCACAACAGACCACCTGATAGGCACATTTCCTTTCAGTGTGATAGAGTAAAACTCTGTGAACACCTACAGAGCAGCCAGAGAGCATTGCATCAGGAGGGAAATGGACTTGACTCATGCGGAACTCAGAGACAAATTGAGAATTAGATATCAATGCTGGTTTGTCTTAATGAAGAATCAGTCATAAAGGCCAGGATGTGAAACAATCTCAACACCAGCTTTATCCCACAGAATGAAATGGACTTCTGTAGCCTTCTTTGCTTTCATAACATGAGACTGGATGAGAGTGCTGGTGTTGATGCTTGCCAGCAGAATGAGTGCCAGGGCATATTTCACAGGTACTTTTATCCCTGCAGGTTTGCTTCAAACTCTGTGAGAAAATACACAGGATTCTGTCTGCAGTCTTATCCTGTGGCACTACAGTGCACAAATTCCTTCTTCAATACTAAGAATTGCTGATGATGCCTTCTGGAGCTACTGTCTGCTGAAAAGACACCTATTTCTTTCATACCTGACTTCTTTTTTTCACAGGTAGCTTATGAGATGCTACTATAACATAATATCAAATATCCATAATAAGAAGAAACATCATGCTGATGATCAGTTTGCTGAGTGGCTTTCACCTAGTCTGAACAGGTATTCATTTGCTGGATCAAAAGTTAATAGGATCAGCTATCAAGTGTTGGGCAGAGTTATCCTGCTGTCAGAAGAAACCATAGAAAAATTATACGATCATCCAGCAGGGAACAAAAAAAGTAATTGAAGAATAGGTTTATGCTTGGGAAGAGTGCGTTGGCTGATTTTTTTCTTCCTGACATAATTGGCAAGAAGTAACAAACAGTTATAATTTACTTTTAATATCTTTGTATAAAAACCACAAGTCTGAACCAGCACAAGCCTCAGTACAGACTCAAAATCTAGTCCAGTGCCAAGACTGAAATTTTCTCTCTTCCATACCAACTCAGGAAAGCACACAGACATACTTTCAGAAGGAAGAAGGAGAAGGAAAAAAAAACAACAGTAAACATTCAGAGTCCATGTCACAAAAACAGTAGAGAATATTTATATTTGACTGAAACCAGTGGAAAGTCCTTAAATGCAACCACAGGAAACTAGAGACATCAGAGAGGAAGAGATTGCCAGAATCTCAAACTGGCATCATGTTCCTCTTCTAAAATGTCTATTTGAGGCGTATTTTTCAAATGAGAAATGATTTGTCATTCTTTTGTATTAGCATTGAGAATACCACTATGCAAAAGCTAAGCAACATGCTTATTACAGAGACTTATGTCTACTGACTGAAATACAAGAGAAAGCTTAAGTTTCAATTTCAAGATAAATCAATCCTTCCTGAGTTTCAAACTACAAAGGAGAAAAACAGTTTTAAAAATTTACACCATATACACATTTTATTAAAAGTAACAACTGCACAATTAACTCAAAAAATTACAAATGTGATACCATAATGTTGAAAATGGAACTATACATCCAGATAAGCCTCATATCACAAGAACCAATTTTCCTAAAAATAATTTATTTTAAAACAAACAAACAAAACCCTCAGCGTCTCTCAGTCAGTAGTTCTGTAGCAGCTGTATGACAGCTAGTGATAAGGCTTGCTTTTGTATTTACAGCTATCATCAAATTGCACACTTGCAAATGTATAACTTCATTGACTCTGCTTAAATATAAGATACACAATTCATCAATAAACATGAAGTAAAACAGCTCAATGAAAGAAAAGAGTTATGCAAAGTTGGTGACACATTTTCAGATGACATGAGCCATAGAGAGGAATTTCTATGTTGGTGAACAGTGCTCAGATATAGAAAGCTTTTAGGTCCTACTGGGAAAGCATGAAAAGAAAGGAAGACCTCAAAATTAAAGAAATGGCAAGAGTCTTCCAAAAATATTTAAAAGTTGATTATATAGAAGACAGGGACCAATTTATTCTTCACTTCCACTTGGTGAAAGAAAAGAAGAAATCTACATTTTTTGAAACAAACAATTTTTCAACCGTACATTAGAAAGCAATTTTTAACTGTTAATACTAAAACAGCTTAGCAAGGTACCATGGAAACTTTTTTGTTGGAGGTTTCTAAGAACTTGTTAGCAAATACCTGCTTAAGATGATCTGTGCGTACTGCCTGTATTTTAGGCTAGGAGAATGGTCTACATAATCTCGTGAAATCTGTCCCTGTACTTCTGTGTTTTGGTCAGCATAGGGCTAATTTGAGTTAGGATTAAGAAACTTGTTTTTCTTGGTCAAAGACTGTGAGGGGACAAGCAGCGGAGATGTTAGGCAGCCGCTCAAGATAAAAGACTATGGCAAATTCCAAAGACATCAATCAGAACAGCCCAGGTTATTAATTATTAGAAAAGCAAGAATCCTTTTTTGATCTAATGTCTTTAGCTATGTAAGAAGAAGCTTTGAGTTCAGCATCTGGTACCTAAAGACCAAAATTTTGTTTAAATAGCATTATTAGTCATTTCTAAAGAGAAAGGTTTATAGTTCATTATGCTTTTTCCTTTGTTTTTTAAAGCTTCATTCAGCTTGGCAGTTAGATACCATCCTCTTGTATGTGCTTGTCTTCAGCCACAGAAAGTGAATATGTTACAGCTTCAAACAGTGAACTTTGTTCAGGAAATGGCCTTTTTTTTTCCCTGAATAGAGGCTCTTGTAAACTGCTTAGAGACATTTTATATCAAACTAAATCCCATGGTTTTTGAAAGCTTTCTAAACAAAGAGAAAAGCAATTGCATTATACAGAAGATGAATAACCTAGTCAATTTAATTCGACTTTTCTTTTTTCTTCAGAAGGAAATAAGGAAATGCAGTGGATTTAATCAGATGATTTGGATGCATATCCTTTGAAGGGAGAAAATGGTGGAAAACAGGACAGAAAGAACATGCAAAAGCAAAGATTACACTGTCATATTGTTACCTTAAAACTTGCAGCTCTTCTTCAGAGTTCTGCACCTCATCTCTGAGTCGTCGCCAGCGAAGTAAAGCTTTCAATTCCTGCTGCCCTTTTACTTCATCATGTGACAGCTGTTTAGTGTACAAAAAACACAGATCACAGATTGCTGTTTCCCAACAGACAATAATAATTTACGGAAAAAGAAATTTAGTTTTTTTCCCTTTAATGTGCAGAAGATGAAGGAAACAGTACCAATATTCATGATAAAAAGAACTCCCCCCAAAATAGCAGTTGCTGCTGTAAGAGTTAATAGCAGCACTAAGGAAACAGAAGCCTTGCTGTGTGCATCAAATCAATAGTTGGTTAAATATTTCTGCCTGAGGAGAGATGGGCATGTTGTCTTCCCTTTAGTGACTGGCAATAAGTGAACCAAATGTACAGTACAGATACCTGGCATATCGGGTTTTGTTGCATCTTTACTCTTCCCAGCCTTGAAAGCAAAGAACTGCTTTGTGTTCTGACTTCACTCCTCTTTCCTACTACTTCTGACACACTCGTGAAAGCTCCCTGTTGCATTTTCCCCCATTTACATAACATCAACAGAGATGCATGCTTATGAAATAAATGCCAGGTTATCAGCTTACAATTAACAACTAATTTGTCCTTCTCTATTATATGAAAAGATGGGAGATGAGAGAAAGCAAAAGCAGCTACTATTATCTTGTATCACACCAGTATTTCAGTCACATGAAATTATTGTCAGGCACTATGGAATATACTTACAATCCTACAATTGTATGATTGTACGGCAACGAAACAACTCATAAATTCTAAAAATGAAAAAAAAAAAAAAACATTTTCTGACCTTATCAATTAACAAGCACACTAATCACCCTCTTTTGTTGCTTAGTCCTTTCCCATCAGCTACATGGAAGGTGTCTACTAGAATGAAACTGCTTTCAAGTGACTCACAAAAGCATAGATGCTCTACGTAAGGACAGAAATGAGTTTTAGGACCAGAAGGGAAAAGCCAAGTGTTTCAACAGCCTTCCTCTGTTTCTTGTTCCAGAAACATGGTAAGTGATAAGGAATTCTCTTTTGTGCAGTGCTATAAATATGCCTGATACTTAATAAAATGGTGGTTCAGAAGAGCATACGATGTCAGTTCCCAGTCCCACCTGTTCTTCCACAGATGGAGCTCTGCAGTCTTTAGGGGTATAATCAGGGCCTGACACAAGCACAGGAAGAAATGACTAATGCATGGAATGCTGCAAGTAGCAGAGGTACAACAAAAATAAGAATTGGATCAGAAAACCACTTACTAGCTGACATTCAATTTATGAGCCTTTCAATTTCAGGCAGACAATGATTTCTAAGCCTCTGACATGAGGGTAACTCTTGCTGGGCAGTATAAGAGAAAAAAAAGTGTATGTGCTGGTGCTCTATTTTGTCAGCTTCCATTTTATTTTGAGGTATGCTTCTTGGCTGTCCACTGGACAAAACCAGACAACTTTCATTAGGTAGCTGGAATAGTACAATATTCAGTAAGACTCTGCTGATTATTCCAGTTTCAGGAACACAATACAAGTGGAAGGAATGCAGAGCAACTGTTTGATAGCTGAATTGTAGTAATTGAGTAGTACATCTGTGGGAAGGTAATCATTGACAAACAGATTTTTCCATTCTCATTTGCACTGAAAAAAATCGGTGTTCACTGTGGATCAGGAAGGATTTATTATTCTTTAAAAAATCAAGTTATGCAAATGCCAATATTATTTTAAAAGACTTAGCTTCATAACACAGGAGGTTTAATTTATATAAGTCACAGCAAGGTATATAATTTTTATTTCCACATAGTTCAACTGAGAAGTGATGTATCTTCACCTTACCTGTTGTGCCCTAGCCCAAAATATGTCTTCTAAAAAGGTGGCAAACCCTTCACTTATCCACTCTTCAGTCCAATCACGAGCACCAATGGCCAGTCCAAACCAGGCATGAGCAATTTCATGGCACAGACGTGTTCCACAGAGATGGCTCCCTCCCGGTAATACACTCTGTGACAGGAAAATGATGTGTGGGCTGCAGAGGAGGAATGAGTGACAAAATACATTACGACCTGTTATAACGTGCATTGCATGGTCATAATAATGTAGAGGCTTTATTAGCCTTTTCAGCCTGTTATTACTGTACACATGCTAGGTCATGACTGATAGTTTATAGCTCAGGTGTTTTTAGGAATTAGGTTGTACTTTATTGTTGGTTGGCAGAGAATCAAACTAAAATTCTGCCAAGCAATTGTTTTGTATTCAATCGTCAAACAGCTATTGTAACAAGTAACTTAAACCAAAGTTTAACATTTTTCACATTACAAGACTGATTTGTTTCAATAGAAGCATTTATATATAAACCAGGATAATAAAAGATGAGCAGGTGTGAATATAGGCAGCAAGTATTTATCAGTTAAATGATCAAAGCTGGAAATAAATAAAGCACAAACATTTTATAAAGAAAACAAATCACTACCCAAAAGCAGTAAGAGCCATGTATAGTATAGCACATGTGCTTGTTAAAATTTAAGCTGAAAAGATACCATCTGCTGATAAGAGTCGATCATTTCTGCAAATGCAGAGGAAGAAGAACATCCTTTACCACAAGCACAGAAGTGAGGAGACTCAATATTCACTAATATCTGCTTTCCACAACAGGGGAGAACAACCCAATCTGTACCTGCGCTTGATTTGTACTGGTGTACTGCAAGAAGTTTGGGAAAAAAACTGCTAGGAATTACTGCTTTGCTATTGAAAATACTTACACTGAATTGCAAGTTACTGCAGTTCCCAACTCATATTCTGCTGTAAGGCAATTTCTGCTATGCTTATAGACTTCACAGACATTAACATCTCGAAAGTTACATCATTTTTGAAATTAAGTAACTCTAGGAACTAAACGTAGCAGAATTAAGCCTTCTAACACGCAAGATTAATGGGGCACTGTGCAATGGGTAAGAGTAGCAAGAGCACAAACCAAGACCACCAGCCGCAGAGTATTCCTGCACTAACCCTCAGCATCCATGATCTGCATTTCAACTATTTTCTCAACTCCAGACAGTTAGAAAGGAAATAAAGCATAATGGTAATACCTTCAAGACCACAGGTCTTCAAAACTAAGTCTAGCCTTCCGAGCAGGGGAGGGGAGTGCATGGCCTTAAGACATTTCCAAAAGTCAAATATTATTCGTCAGTGTTCCAAAGAGCTTCCCCACCCACCCTACCCTTCCACTGAAAATGTTAAAACACCCACAGTTTTCTTGCAACCAGTTGAATGTCTGGAACTGAGACAATACAATATGATACACACATAGATATAAAAACATACTCCATAACCATCTTCTTGTAAGTAATAATAGTCATCCAGCAAAGCAATTTAATGCATTTCAATCACCTGGCATTTTAAGAAACAATGTAAGAAATTGAAGCACTAATAGAGGAATCAAATCACACAGAACAAAGCAAGAAAAAACAGCTGCTCTCCAAATCTCCGCCAAAAGCAATTCTGATTAAGAGAAGGGAGGGAAAGTACAAGCACAGAAGCTGCAGAACATGATGAACCTTTTATTATAAAGCCCCTGATGAGAAGAATAACTGCAGCTTCGGGGGTATTACTTTGGTCACTTGTAAGTAAATGACCCCTAACTGTGGCATGTGTACAGTGCTACAAAGGAAAACTACAGAAATGGACCAAGTAAATAACATTCCAGACATACTGCTGGCACTGTTTTGGACATTTGGTTAAGCAAACCAAAAGTAATTTCGTGCCTTATAAACAAGCCCACAGAATGGTTTGCATTTAAGTCTACCGTAGGTAAATACACAGTAAAAGTAAAGATTGTATTTTCTGCTTTTTCCAATCACTTAAATAATACAAATGTCAGATTTGGCCAATCTTCTCCTTTATGGAAGGATTACAAATAACTTCAGTGAGAAAAAATGTATACAAGTTAAATTTTGGCCAAAGAATAAGAATACAACTTTCTACAAGGCCAAAAATAAGATTATGTGCTGCAGCAGAATTTAATTTTGGAGTCTGGGTACAGACAGCAACTTAACTTCCTTTCCTGAAAACGCCTTAAATAATTCCTTTTATTTTGTTTACCCATAACAAGCAGCTGTATCTCCAATTCAGAGACATCAACACAGTGCAGTGCAAAGTTCCCATTTTATCAAGGACTGAACATGTTTTTGTAATATGTTCAGTATCTATTAGTTTCTGGAGAAGTTTGATTCTATGTATTAGTTTAAAATACAGATTCTCTATTTCCAATGCATTCCAATTCCAGAAACTCTATTCTACCTCTACTTATACCAACCAAATCTACATTTTTTACATCATCTAGGATGTGCAATGAATAACATATTATGTTCCTAAAACACTCAATAATTCAAGAAAGTGTCTTTCTGAAAAATAAGATAATCAGGATGATGATTAAATTGCAATAGCCAAAATTTTTTTCTTTTTTTTTTTTTTTAACCAGAATAGGAATCTGGCACTCCTACCATCCATTTGATTTACTAGGACCAAGTTATGAGGCTTGATATCCATTGCTTTCATTGGAATTGAAAAGGAAAGAAATCCATTCATGCACTAGGAATGGACAAAGGTGATTCACCTCAGCAATTACATCAAGACCTAATGAGGTATGCATAGCTTATAAATGCCTCTAGCTGATGTCTTTTCAAGTCTGGCCCAAGTTTCTAAAGCAGGCCAGAACAGGCTAGCTGGATGTGGTAAGGAAGATGGGAGGAAATCTCTCCCAGTTAACAAAAAAAATAAAAGCCCCACCAGTCCTTCCCAGGAAGCTGGACAAGCTCCCGATGGCTCTTACAGAAAAATAAGTTAATGACTTGTTTTCAACAAGTATACACTTGGTTACACTTTTAAAGCAAAAGGTTATTATTCTGACCAGAATCACACCCTCATAACTGAGCTTTTCATATCATATGACTGAAGGAAGGAGAAAGTTCCCTCTCTTGATAAACTGCAGCTAAGGGAAATCTCAACACTGTAACTATGAAGGCATATGAAGGAAGAACTGAGCCCCAGTGGGAAAGAAATTTTTGGTATGGAAGGCCGAAGGGTCCTGATGTTCCAACTATCGAAATCCACCCATGTAATGTTCTAATAAATGGTCTCTTTAACAAATAAAAGGGTTCCAATGAATCCTAGAGCTCTGAAAAGTAATCTAACCAGTTGGGAGGCCAAATCTCTGAAAACAATTTTGCAAACCTTTTTGTCCAGACTTAGGACTTAGATGCAGGTGCCACTTTGCACACAGGCTGCAGCAGTACACTATCTTTGGCTGCTCACACATAATCAGATGAGACACATAGCACAAACTCTAGCCAAATGTACGTGCAAGAACTTAAGTACACATTTAAGCTAGGAACACGAAACTCATTTCTAACAGACTTGTTCCATTCCTTTTGAAGTAGAAGTCTTTCCCTCTTAACACACAGGGATTTGCAGATACATTTTCTTTGTATTTATTGAAATAACAGAGCCAAGACCATATTAGCTGGAAAGTTATACTTCTGGAGTGAAAAGTAGCACCCAAATCACTATTACAGATGGAAGTTATATAATAATAATAATTAAAAAAAAATCATGTTTTGATACTACTCCACACATTGCATATCTTTTCCTATTTAGAAAAAGATAGTCAGATAGTAAATGCATTAGACAGTTACTGTACTACTAGAAAATGCCTTCTTAGATATGTAGAGGGGAGCAGGGGAAATCTCTCTAAAAACATTTTCATATGAACATATTAAAACTAAGAAATGCATTTCCAGATTACTGTAATTTGATAAACTTAGACAATTAAATTACATGTCTTTACATAAAGTTTGTGCAATCTCTCATCAGTTGCCTTCAACCTACATTATTCCCGTCATGCAAAGAAAAGTATTAGCATATTGTGTGCTGTATCTACATCAAACTTTTAATGTTAGCTTAATTTATCTTTGAAAACACTTGTGCCATTGGAATGCAGGCACAAGAACATGCAACATCAACTTACTTACCTCTATAGTCTTCAGCTTTATGATGTATGTTAAAGTCCAGGACTGAGAGAACTACAGACACAACCAACTTTTTTAATCTCCTGTGTTTTTAGTATACTAGAAACAAAAATACATGCAGATGCAGTTGCAGAGACAAGGATGAGGTAGTTAGAATACTCTAAGGATTGTTCCAGAAATAACAGAAACTTTGTAAAGTTTCCCCTTGCTACCATCATAGTGGGAAACCAACAAGTGACTGGGTTTCAGTTGAAAGTCATTCTAACATTGACGGGGGAGCGGAATGATGGAATTAAATCTGGCCAGGGATGTCAAGGACAACAAGAAAAGCCTCTATAGGTACATCGGTGAAAAAAGGGAGACTAGGAAACATGTGGGCCCTTTGCAGAAGGAAACAGGAGAATTGGTTATCCAGGATATGGAGAAGGCTGAGCTATTCGGCAACTTTTTTGCCTCAGTCTTCACCAGCAAGGGCTCTAGCCACACAGCCCAAGTCACAGAAGGCAAAGGCAAGGACTGGGAGAATGAAGAACCGCCCACTGTGGGAGAAGATCAGGTTTGAGACCATCTAAGGAACCTGAAGGTGCACAAGTCCATGGGACCTGATGAGATGCATCCTGAGGGATCCTGAGGTCCTGAGGGAACTGACAGATGAAGTTGTTAAGCCACTGTCAATAATTTCTGAGAAGTCATGTCAGTCCGGTGAAGTTCCCACTGACTGGAAAAGGGTAAACATAACCCCCATTTTTAAAAAATCCCATATTACACCAAATGAACAGCCTTGAAGTAAAAATCTGCATAAAAATACAAGTATCACATACAACCACCTTCCAATGTCTTTGGATGTACAAGTCAACTATTTATTTGATTGGTCCAGACGTTATTCACAGAGGAATTTACAAATTTTCTTCAGATACGAAAATAGCTCTGGAACTCCATGATGAACAAAAATAAACTAAACCATGTTGAAAATATTGACAGGAGTTGACAATTGCCATTTTTATGTGCCAAAAGACATTACTTTGCTACTGCATATGGACGTATCATACTGACCGGAACAAAAAGGATGCAGTTTTGATGTGGTTCAAAAAAACAAAACAAAACAAAGAATTTGATGCATTCCCAAAGGAAAACTGTATCAATCCAGCTCATTCCCAAAAATTGAATTCTCTTAACTTTATGTTCACAAATGAAAATATATGCTATATCCTTTCATGCTATATGAGGTATAGATTTGCCGAAATTTCCTCAAAATTTGAATCACAACTTGCTCCGAAACTTTTACGTGAGTAAAAGGTCAAAGTATTAAAAAAAGAATCTTTAGTATTCTTAGATTTTTTTTAACAATAAAAATTAATAAAAGTCTAGAAATAAACCAAACTACCAAAGAATTTTTTTCTTTTAAAATTAGGTCAATGGGAACTGAACACATACAGGGTGATACCATCTATTAAGTTCTTCTCTGAATACCATACGACAGTCAATTCTAAAAGTGCTATTCATATTTCATATTTCTATCTTAGGGGACTTCAAGTATAAAATGTAGAGCTGCACCTGCTAAAACAAGATATTTATTTAGTTGCCCAATAACATGCACATTTAGCAGACAGGAAATGTTTTGGATGTTTTAATTTTTGCACCAGTCTTGTCAAAAATGTGCCTTATTCTTTTCTAATTTTTTCTACACCATGCTCTGTTTTGAAGTTCTAGCTTTCTTCTGCAGCTCAGCTCCTCTGTCCTCCATCATCCAACCAAAATATACAATGTTGAAATTGTGGACTGAAACTATCACTTCCCACTGAATAGTTACAAGAATTTCTCTACATCCAACTCTTGAGAACAGGAACACACCACAAGATAAACAATCTGGTAATAATGCAACTAATTTTTTTAAACAATGCTGTCTCATCCTCTCTCTAACACACACAGAGCACACACATTGACAGTGCTAACACAAAAAAAACTTCAATTGGGGTTTTACAAAAAATTCACAAAACAACTTATCCATGGCTGATATCCTGCTGCAGTCATATCATGGTAATAAATCTTATCGGCTTCAAATGTTCTCATTTGGCATGTAAACCAAGAAGGAGAGAAAAGACATTATATTTTACATGTGGACTTCAGTCTGATGTCTGGGATCCAAGTATTGCCAGTGAGCTAACCCAACTTTGTACTAAGCTCATCAGGAACTAGAGGTGACAAGATCAACCAGCAGTCAACCCAAGTAAGAACTGTGGAGTTGAGGAGCTATTCATCAGTTGACCTCTGATGCCCCCAGGATGCCTAATAGGAGCTCTAGCTCTCTTCTTTTAATCTTACACGCTCTGTGTCACAAAGAGGAACTTGCATAAACCTTTTATGGAGCTCTCCAGATTTTGTTTCCTAATGTCTTATGTAAGCCAAATCTGTACTCCCAGGATTTGTGACAGAAAGCAAATTGCCTGCTGTTGTACAGAAAGAAAAGCAAATATAGAAAACCTACAGGGGTGGTGGTGGGGTAAGAAGGAATTACAGGTTCAAATCCTCAGCTCCCATTGAGATTTTTTATCCAGATTTGTTTGAAACCTCATACTCCAAAAAACATGAAGTAATATAATTCTCTTATAAAAATCACAATAACTCCTAGTAACAAATGGCTACAATACTGTCAAATATCTTACAGTCAGCTTTCAAAGAGAAACACCTTGAGGACTAAAGCTTTTCATGTTGTATAACACTGAATGAATTTTTCATATTTAACTGATTTACTGAACTGATTTAGGAGTAAGTGCAAGTAAAGTGGCTTCAATAAATGCAAGCACCTGTTTCACTCTTTAAAAAAAACCCTCTCTATATTTTACAGAGCTCAATTTTTAACCTTCTCACTTCACATGCAATCACTGTTCAAAAAGTACTGACACTGCTAACATTAAAAATAATTTGTGAATAAGTGACACCAATTTCCAGATCCCTTACTAAGTATTCATACTACCAAATTGCATTGTTTCATGGGAGATGTTTCCAAACAAGTCTTACAAGCTATATAACTCATTTAGCTTATTTCTTTTTTTCTTGAAAAACAGTTAGATTGGGAGTCAATCTAGAGTATTTCAGTTAAAGAGCAAAGAAATCAAAATCAAGAAAATAAAAATATTTCTAGTTCAGATTGTTCTGTGAATAGTATTTTAGGATATGGAATTTTTCATAGAAGTATCTTTCTTTGTTTGCTGATGCATACATCGCAACAGTGATAAAACACCTCTACTCTAGCTGACATAGATAGCATCACAAAAGAGGTTCAGAGGCTGATAGGAAAATTTTGTTCATGTCTGAGGAGCCAGAGGAAATACCATGTTCCCACTAATTTCAGTAAGAACTTGATATACACATATAAATGCAATATTTGAGTTACATTCTGGATTTGCTAAATTCCAGATTTCATATGAAATTTTTACCACATTTCTCTGAGTGCTTCCAAATACTAGAAAATGAACAAATGAAGAAAAGAAAAACAAAAGTTCTGTTACTAACCATTTGAAAATGGTTAATAACACATAACAGTGTGGAAAGTCTCCATTAGGACTATGCATTTATATTTATTCTCTGTCATTTAAAACTGATTTGTAAGACTAGGACCACAAAATTAACCTTAAGCACTTGCTGAAATGAAAAAAAAGTGAACAGAAAATAGCAACGGATGGACATTGATCACTGCAGTTAATTATTTTAATTGATCGTATTATTTTAACAAGAAGAGGGTAATGCAAACAGATACAGCTCTTATTTTATAACTACAAAATGGTTTTGTGTGATAATTTTTTTTTTAGGTTTGCTTTTCATACACCAAAGGGAAGACTGAAAAAGAAGAATCTCTTGTTTTATATTAGAAATGCACATAGCATTTGTTTCAGAGCCTTTTCGAACTATTCTTTTTATTCTTGCTAAAATGATTAATATGATGAACATCTTTTAACAACATTCCTCAGTTCCAGTCTAAATTATGGCATTTGTCACTGATGTATGATATTATGTGATCATGGATAGATTTCATTATTTGTAGCTTTCCATCATTGCTATTACTGGAACACTTGGATTTCCTTTTACTACATCATGAAGTTTCTGGCAGATATTAACACAGCTGAGAGCCAAAGTGAATATAACCAACTATGATAAACAGTCAGAAGAGCAAAATGTATTTGCTTCTCCATGTTCAGTGAAAATTCAGTCAAGTTAAGAGCCTATACGTTAGTGGTCTCAAAAGGTAATGTGGACAAGACAGAACAAAATAAAGAACAGGTCCTTTTTTCCTTCATTTAATATAGAAAAGGAAGCTTTTATCTACACATACCAGAACAAAACAACAACAACCAACAACAAAAGAGCCAAACCAACAAGAAAAAAAGGAAGAGAGATGGCTTTTTCTTCAAGATTTTCAGGTTTCTTTTCTCAATGAAAAGCTCATGGTATCACTGATCTAAAAGCAGCAAGGAAATTAAATCTGCTTGAAGGCAGAAGTGGCTCTTATTAAATCTCTACAAACTACAGTTAGAGTAGCATCACAAAACAAATAAAACCTAAGCAATGTTCTTGTTTTTTAAGGATTCCTATCACAAATACTTCACCTGCAGACTGAGAAAACTCCAGATACATCCCTGAATCATTCAGGAAATCCCAAACATTACTGGAGCAGAAAGTGCTACAAATCCCTGGTATTTCTAAGAAAAAGTAAATAAAAAGGTACAGATCAGAGTTTAAAAAAACATAATCAGGAGTTCTGAAATCATAAAAGAGGGACAGATCCAATCCTTTTAAATTTTCAGTTCACATCTAACATAGTCTTGCTTCTTGTGCCAACTACAAATGCAGGAGTAAACAAAGAGATTAAGATAATTATCCAATTTGCAATTTTTGCCCATACAAAGTATCGCCCACAATTCTTCCTTTCAAGAATTGGTACCTAGAAATCCATTTTCTGAAGCCTTTCATTTTACTTAAAAGAATGAGTGCAACTTGAACACTGCCAAGTCTATTCTCATTTTCAACACCGCTGCTAAAGTGCATTATATCTACTATGCCTTTATCCTCTGTATATACAAATGCTGTAACACTCTGCACACTCATCTTTAAAATGTTTCAGGCAATAGAAATCTAACTGATTAGTCCTACTATCATCCATTACCTGTTTTTCTTATTTTTGTCATCTATAAACAGTATGTAAACTGATATAAAGTGCATGCTTTCATTTTACTGAATGAGGATCCAATGCTTCTTGTTACATTGATTAACGAGATACATGTTGCTAGCAAAAAAAAAAAGACAACAACACAGAAGAATATGTAATGGCTTCAAAATTATTTTCTTAGTTTATTCTGTGCAGCAGCTATACAAGCTTTCTTTTTTGTATGCATCAGTCAATAAGATATCTGTTGTGCTTTTGCACAAAGAACAAAGATGCCTTTATCAATTCTCAAAAGTCTGTAGGACAAACCATTCATGCTGTCAAACCCCCTAAAACCCTTTCAGCAAATAATGAAATCCATCAGTGACAAATGTCAACATACTAATTTGTTAAATATAGAACAAAAGCAACATTCAGAAGAGGTGCCTCATTTCATGTTATATCAGCCCTTCAATTTGTAACAACTTTATGGCAGCCCACAGATCATGCAATATTAAAACAGAACAGCATTATAATTATTAAAACTAGAACAATCCACTCTCCTTACAATAAATGCTTAATAGTTCAACAAAACTGTAAACAAAATCTTTTGGGAACGTCAAACTCTTTGCAATGCATTCATTTTCCTTCTTTTTGGAAGATTATTTCCAAGTAAAATATTACTCACAAACACAGATTGTCTTTCACACACAGTCATGTTTATTGTGCTGGTGGAAAAATAAGATTAAATTACATCATATCCAGTGATGGAAGAGCTTCAGTATGTCTGAGAATTACTTTATCCATTATACAGGACATCCAGCTATTATCGTTGAATCATATAGGAAAGGGACAGCTTAGCTCGAAGTAGCTACTGTGCTATTATTATTGAATCACATAGCAAGGGACACTTTAAGTGGAAATAGCTAGCATAGCTGAGAACTGTGTTAGTGTCTTATAATATTAAGTATCACCCACTAATGAACTTGTATTCTGTGGCATCTTCTATCAATTTACCTTTTCATACATCTCCAAATTTGTTTCAGTCCATCATAAGGACTAAATAAACATTTTTCCTGTTGTCGACGACACTGCCACAGAATACATTTACCTAATCTTTCCAAAGATGCCAAAAAGAAACAAACACCATTATATTCTAGAAACGTCAATTACATCCAGCATTTCTTCTGGAGGTTTCCAACAGTGGCCAGATAACTTGTGATCTGTGAATTCATCAAATAAACCTTGAAAACAGAAAGGAAATCTTGTATTTGGCAAAATGCTAAGGCTAATAGAGTTTATATGACTAAGTATTTTTCCAAGCCCAAAAGGAGAGAGTGAGGTGGTTTCCTGCCTGGCAAGACCACAGCAAATAAACTACCATGGGTCAAAAGATACCCATTATGAAGTGTGTTTGTTTTGTGTTTGGGATTTTTTTTTTTAATATATCACCAAGGATTTCAAATTTCAAAAAAAGCAGAAAAATTTTGATTGCTCCCCATGTATTCTCCTGACAACAGTTCTGTCAATACACTAAAACCTCTCTCTTTTTGTCAGACCACACAATCATACTTGCATGGGGATATTGACCTCTCATAGGAAGCGAACATATTCCGAAATTTATATCAAGACCACACAGAATCAGATTTCCAGTTAAAATCCAGTTAATGCTAGTTGCATAACAGTTCATTCCTGTTGGATACTTCCTTGCAGACTCAGTTGGGTCTGTATCTTGTCAAATGGTTAAATTTTGTTTCTATATATCTGTAATGTCAGCATTGATCCAATTAATTTTTTTTAAACCTCAAATGGTATTTGGCATTCATATCAGTTTAGATTTATGAACCTGATGATCAAAATGTTGAGTAAATTGTATAATTTTTCAGAAAGTACAGATTGAAATTTCCAAATAGCTAACAGTTTCGCAGCCAAATCCAGACACTCTGCTGTAAATCTAGTTAATCTCCACAGACAGTGTAATTGCATTTTTAGTTTTAGCAGAATTTAATAGCAAGTGGGAGAAGACTCCTTGAGACTTGCTTCAACTATCAGGCAGTGTGTCTGACGTACTGTACATACTTGCTTGACTGCAACTTAAACCTTAATATAGCAGTTTCATGTCAGATTTAGAGTAGGAAACACTTAAAAAGATAAATTTCACGACCGAGGTCATATTCTGGATTCAAACCTATCATAGTTTCCTCACCACCTGTTAGCAAAGCCACAGGTAAAAACAAGCAGCTGTTCGCCTCTCCGTGCCTTGAGTCTAGAAGGGATGGCACAGCCTCTCCCAGTGTGTTTCTGCTGGGCTCAGTTCCAGCGTCTGGAGGGAAAAGCTCTTCAGTGACAGCAATATGTACCTCACCCCTGCCAATAGCTATCACCCTATAGCTATACCTCCAACAGAATTAAATTTAGTTAACTGAGACTGCAAATACTACATTTATACTGACATACACAAATTGGATGTAGCTGTTCCTTCTCAGGAAGCACTGGAAATACCTCTGTGACCGCATTGCTTTTTTTATTTTTTTTTTCTGGGAACTTAAAGAATTTGCACTTGCACATATGCACTGTTGTATTAACTCAGATCAATTGGCCAAGCAAAAGCAGAAATGAAGCTTCAAGAGACAAATAATGTATCTAATCTGGCACTACCAGACAGCACAGTAACACCAGGATCTGTTCAAAATCAGGTTTCTCAGGTATTATGAGAAAAAGTGGAGTAGAAAGTGCAGTAAGTGGAGACTGCTGGTTTATACTGGCCGTAGAGGCAGAATGGTTTGAATTTACAAGGATGTCCCCAGTGTGGTTTTTAAGAAAAAACAATTGCTTAGTCCATAAATAGAATCTGATGAAACCTATCTTCTCTGCCAATAGCTGTTTTTTCAGAAAATTATGTGAAGACTTTACATAGACTGTGGACCTATAGGACAGCTTAATTTTATCCATTTTCTCTTTTATCCTTTTCTTCTTTCTTGCAGTAAAGGTAGATTTATTTTTTTTTTAATTAGTTATTTTTGTGCCACTAAATTAATATAGTATTCCAATTGCTCTGGAAATGAAAGTGAATAAAAGCACTTCTCTCTGCACTGTGTTTTAACATATCTCTAGCCTATCAAATTGTTGCAGAGGAAACGTGATAACCCAAATTTAATACTTGCACATAATTCATAGTATACATACTATGTAATCTTTATATGTAATGTTTAGCTTTACAAACACATGACACAGAATTGAAAATCAGAAAAGCAGCACTGGCCCTAAAGATCTTACCTTATTATCTACTGAAGGCAGTGGGGAAGATAAAAGTTTCCCCAAACTGCTCAAAATCATGTTCTACAGTTACTTAGAAATAACTTTGTGTTCTCTCCACACTAATGATCTTGTCTCTGATATGCTACATTTTTGTCTGGAGCACTGTACTGTATGTAAAATATAATTGCGCTTCAGCTAGCACTGAGAAGTGCAGAAAATTTTTTGTATGAAGACAGAAGCCTTTGAAATATCATGAGATATGTATGTAATATATACAAGATAGGAGCAAAGCCATTTCAATTACTGACAAGCAAGTCTCCTTCCTCACTTCATCATGCTGAGGTCTAATTTAGGCCTCTGAAAAATTTGCTTGGTGACCAAGCCACATGCACCTTTCTTTTGGTGGTCTACAAGTTATCTTCAATGAGACTAACAAGACTATTCAGAATTACATCATAGCTTTAATTCAGTATCTATAACTACCAAGCTGGTGATCATATGAAAAATGTATTCATGACAGTGAACTTCCTGACATTTATTTGACAAAATAGCTCTGTATACAAAAAATGAGAAAGAGTATTCCAGCAAATTCACTGTACTGTGGCTCTTTACAGTTCAAAACACTACCTTAAATCTCACCTTCAAACAACTTAAGCAGAAGATAACAATTTTCCAAGGAATTTCAAAGATCCTTGAAATGCTAAAATTAGGCTATAATTAAAGGGAAACGACCCTTTATAGATATCAGTGCAGCATCATACCATGAATGAGACAGATTATCAAATAAATATGAAAATTTCCTATGAGAAATGTTTCAAAAAAAATCTTTCAAATTAACTATCCATTGTAATCCACTTTTGAAGAGAAGAATTACCATTTTTACTTTAAATATAGTGAAACAGACACAAGGGCTACATGATTGTTCTCAGGAATGAGAAGTCTGTTTTTCACTGTTTCCCTCACACATCAATGAATAAACACAAGGATGCACAATAATTTGGAGATGACCAACATATCAGAGGAATCTGCTCTGTATGTAACATAAAAACCTTTAAAATTTGGCAGTGGCAGAGAAAGTACAAAAGCTAGCAAATAATTTTTTCAGAT
Source organism: Aramus guarauna (assembly GCA_013400195.1). Classification (NCBI taxonomy): domain Eukaryota; kingdom Metazoa; phylum Chordata; class Aves; order Gruiformes; family Aramidae; genus Aramus; species Aramus guarauna. The sequence goes on along the minus strand of VXBL01008487.1, from coordinate 62,808 downwards.
GTTTAGTATAAAAGAATTATAATAACAATCCCTCATTTTATTTGCTTTATCAGTGCATTCACTGCAAAAGTCTCAGAACAGGGATAAACCGAGCCATTAATATCACTACTACCCAAATTCCCCACAACACATCCTATAATGTCAGCTCTCCTTTCAACACATTTTTCACTGTCATTTAATGAATCCTCTTAGATATACCACTGAACATTTGCAAAACAAGCATATGGACATTCATGTCGTGACAGAACAGTATATCAAGTCAGTTCTATCCAAATAGTCTTCTCTATTTATTACATGTCAAGGAGGAAAATGACAAAAATTAAAACAGTTTCCTATACCTCATGAAAGAGAAATAATCTAATGCCAAAGAGACCTAACCCACACTGGTAAAAGCCTAGGATAAGAAGATGATGATCATTAGTTGAAAGGAGTCTGTTGGAATACCTGCTTTAACATTTGAGCATTAGTAACAACAACAGACAGCACCCCTACATTTTTAAATCAAGCAACCTCTGCCGTAAGTAGAAAGGGTTCAAAACATCAAGAATCCACACCAATGTTTGACGGATTTGCCAGATTTATTGTCACTGTGAAGATTAAAATCACTTACCATTAAGAACAGCATGTATGCATCCCATTCAGATGTCAAAAGTCTAAAAATTATGCGGTCAAGAGAATCATTCCCAGGCAGATAATAAATAAAGGACAAGTTTAAAATAGAAAGCTTGAAAACATCTGAAGAATTACAAATAAAGGAGCAGAACCTTGCTATCATTCCCATTGCAATCAACAGGCATAGGAGTATGCTCAAAGTAGACACAGGATAGTAACAACAACTTTTCCCATGGCTTAAGATAACAAAGCTAAAGACAGCAAGATGAAATAAGGTCATTTGAAACTACCAAATTAACAGAAACAAGCCTCTTCGCTGACACTTTCTAAGAATTATAGTTTCAGCATGGGTATCTTTATGTTCTCAAAGTGCTTTCAAGGCTAAAGAGTAAATACTAAGGAATTTCCCTGAGTGTCAGAGTGAGGGGAAAGGGAATCCTTCTGTACCATGGTATTTTGGTGCATCACCAACACTCTTCTGCCTTTTTTTTTAAAGCAGTAAAAACTGCTGTGTAGAAACAAAAATAAAAAATTGCCCATGTGTAACAAGTGTGGCAAGGGGCAGCACAGGACTGTCCAACCACATTTCACATTTATTCTCAAACTGAATCTGCCAGAAAGCTTAGCATCTGCAAGCAGGATTTAAATCTTTTGCTTTTTACATCCCAACTGTATGACAAAAAGGCTAAAACATCTAACTATCTGGTCCTACCTATGTGGTCCCACCCTTTTTTACAGTATCATAGAATCACAGAGTTGGAAAGGACCTCAAAGCTCATATAGTTTTCCATCTACCAGTACCTCCAAGTCCCTCTCTATAGGGCTGCTTTCAATAAGAAGAGCCAGGTCTTGAAGCGTATTATAGATCCCCTGTAATTCCTCCTTCAGCTATGTACAAGCATCAGATGGGAGCCAGAAGTAATATACGTGACCACAAACAAGCTCTTTACCCTCACTTCACGCTTTGCCAACTGCCTCCTTCAAGCTCTTAGTAACGTTGTCATTGCAGTTTAACTATGCTGTATTAAAAAGCAGGAACTAATCCAAGACATTGGTAAGCTCTGCAGGTGTCGGTGATTGTGTTTACAACTGCAAACACAAAGCTTTTAGGAGACAGATCAAAATATTAGATTTCCTTATGGAGCCTTAAACCACACCTGAGGAAGGGGACAAGTTTCCTCTCCAATCAAGTTTCGTTTGCCAGTCAAAATCCTCTCAAGATCAGGTAGTATTCTACTCCAAAACTAAACATAGTGTGTAAGTATATACACATGGGAGCAGACACAGAGTGGGATCATGAACTAGCAACATAATGTTTCTGGATGGCTACAGTGCTCCTGCATATACATCTTGAATATATGATGCCCGCATCACTGAGTCATGCATGTATAATAAATCTAGATTTAGGCATAAAATAGCCCTGTAAAGGAAAATTCCCAATCTATAATGCTGATTTATTCAGAACATGCAGAATATGCTTTTCTTCAAGGAATTCCATACTGTACTATTTATAAGCTGAAACTTTCCAAAGGCATGTCTCTTCCTTCCTATATAAAGATCAGGTAGCGATGTGCAAAAAAGTTGAATTAAGCTACCACCCATGCAGCCCACTACTCAATGTCAAGAATCACTCAGCTTATCAACTCCCAAACTTTATCAGCTGTGTTTATTTGTTCAGAAGGATTTTCCTTCAATTAAAAAAGAAAATGTCCAAACAATAAATATGTAAAGAAATAGTTCTTCAGTTAATGTAGACATCTGCAGGCAAGTCTTGAACAGGTACATTGGACTGGTAAATCAGAAAAATGACAGTAGTCTTAGAATTGAAAAACAGGAAGAATTTAGATCATAAATATGTTACTGTCCAGGCTCTCATTTTCCTGGCCACTGCAGTGCTGTAGCTTTATTTGATAATTTGACATAGTTAGCATGAAATTTAAGCTGGTCATATTACCAAAGTAGAAACAGCAGTACAAATGTGCTGTAAATGCAGGAAACATAAGCAAAGCTGCTAACAGACTGTTGCTCCCTAGAGGTACAGGGACTGGCTGCATCAGAGGTCCAATGCTTATGTTATTGTGCAGGGGCAAGATTCTTATCAGACACAAAATGGTTCATCAGCTTTGGGTTCCTGACAGTCATAAAGCATATCCTGCATAGGAATCAGAAAAAAATAACTTCAAAGATAGCTAAAAACCAGAAAAAAAGTAAAGCAAGAAATGCAACACAGCAGGCAAACGCACGAATCACAATATTTCTCTGTGTTGACTGTTCTTAGCCCTTTTACAGATTCCCATACAGAGAAATGAAAGCAAGTTATGTTCATACTTAATATCTATTTGAGAAAATGCTTAAAGCCAAGTTCAGTTTCATATGTATGCATATGACTTGTTATTTCAAAGGGAGGGAAGACATACATGTATCTCACACTAGAATTTTATTCTAATATTCGCATGTATAAAACATTTCAACACATAAAGCTTTGGGTAAGTTTATAATTTAAGTTTTTTTTAAAAAAAATTGACTGGCAATGACTGACAGCAGGCCTCAAATACCCACACAAGAAGACTATCCACATACCAAACTAAAACATGAGGGCCTCAATTGAGCTAAGTAAAGAAAATCTGCTTGTTGACCAATAATTCTCACCACGAAGTAGTTATTTGGTAAAAATGTGCCTCCTACAAGAAAAGCCATTTCCAACAATGATTCTATAAAATTAGCAGAATCTAATAAATCAGTAGAAGACGAGACTTCTGGAAAGAAGATGAGCCTTCTTGCAAGACGACGAGCATTCTTTCTCAACAGCCGAATCAGATGAAGCACCACTATTTTTTTCTTTCTTCCTATGAGCGCTACCTCTAGCTGAAACTCAGCCAACTCATCCTTATGTAAGCCTATGAATCAAACAAACAGTGGGAAAGCAGAGCCTGCACCATATGGGTATGACAGGGAGGTGGGTATCTTCAGCATACTGATGGCATGGAAGCACAGACCACCTCAAAGACTCCCTCACTAGCCCCACACGAACATTACACAAAGAAATTGCCAGAAGAGATCTTCACAAAACACATTACAAAACAGAGCCCAGGAATAATGAGCACACAACAACCTCATTCTGTGCAATCTCATAAAGGAATATGTGCAACTACTGCACAGAACTTCATCAAAGGCTTCTGGAGCACACTGCTTTCTGCAATTAGTACCATGAAAAGAAAACCCCAAATCATCTTTATTTGCAAGTTCCTTGTCCAATGAATGCTCCAGGTCACATTCAATTTGAACATCATGTGGTGGGAAATAATGAGGCACTGGCCTTTCCCAGAGCTGCTTCACTCTGACTTTTGTACACAAAATAAGAGAGCAGATATTTTTAACTGAGTTGTGAACACTGACTATTTAACCTATATTTAACAGCCTATTTGTAAAAGACGATACACGGCACTCTTCAATCCACTGGCAAGTTCTAACAAGCCTGTCAGTGTCAGATCCCCATCTCCTACGTTAGCTTCTCCTAGCCATAAACGGCAACACATTCATCTCAGTTCACAGGTAGCAACTCTCTCAGCAAATCCACGACCAAGGAAAAGAAATTATCTTGAGGCTCCTTGTCCCTCTGTGGTATAACTGCAGAACTGTAACAGCAGCTTATATTAGCACAATTCTTTCTGTCTGAACACTGGCTAATTCTTCGCATGAATTACACACTTGGGAAAAGGCAATTGGCTTTTAAAATGCTGCATATAACACAACTTGTTGTTTGTCTAATTACTGTGGAAAGTATAGGAGAGCATCATAAACAAAACAAAAAAAAATTTGTGTCCAGGAGCACAATCACTTCAGTAACGCAAATGCATTTGTATACTATTCATATTTACAGTTTTTGCAAACTCAGTTTATTTAAAAGTACTGCACAAAATAAGGGGGACTAGTTATATGTAATTTGTAAATTTTTACAAACTTGTAATTTTCTTAAATAAACTTCAGAAGCTTAGAAGAGACAAAACTATGGACTAGAAGCCACAGAATGCTTTACCCAAGCAAAAGCCAGAACTGAGAGGCACTAAAAAATGGAAGACGCACATTGCCCTCCACACACTCAGTGTACAGCACGTAGAAAAGCTAGGTGTGTACAAGGTACAGATTCTTTTGTCTAGATAAAGCTGTATCAGCTCAGATGCACATGTGCAAGTACACCCCGAAGTGGATCACTCACAGGAGGCACTCTATGTAACCTGTTTCAAACTTGTATGGTCTCTGACCCAAACCCTAAGGCGGCAGATATTACCATAACAAAAGCATGGATGTTAGCACCTCCTTTCCTGTCTCTCATTTAGGAGTCCAAAGAGAGCTAACTGTTCTTGTGCCAGAAGTTTTGAGACCCACAGTTTTCATAACATCTAGGAGATCCTAAGGTTATTTACAGATGACAGCAAAATAAATACTGTAGTCATCCAGAATTACACCTTAAGTAACTCCTGTTCTGTCAGACTAGTACTTAACTCAGGTGAAAAGCCTGGGGTGCTAGGAAGCAATTGCAACAGCAAAAATTGCTAATTTAATCCCATGACAGGATCTTGCAGACATGATGAAAAATCTTGGTCCTACACCTGATACCAAAAACAAAGAACACAACTAAATTCTCTCATCCACACTTTCATTGACTCATTCAGAAATCTCTGTAGGTAAACATATCAGACTTAAATTTAGCCACCTGGTTGCTTCAGCTAGGTTACCGGTAATACAATCTCATACCTATTAATACAAGCATATGATTTGGACCACAATGGCCACATGTAGAAAAATATTTTTAAAATTATATCAAACCAAACAACAATGAAAAATCTCTTAGAGTTTTAACTTATTCCAAATGTCCAGCTACCAGAAGCACTGATGCCTTTAGAAGAAGAAAGTGATCAACTGTTTTAGCCCCAACGTAAAACCACACTGCACACATAATGTACTCCTTTTCACTGTAGATGAAATAGTAGGGCTAACTATACTGATAGTGCATGCAAAAAGATACACACAAGTAGACACATTGCATATTCTGAAACATAAACTCATTTTCAACCAACATGAAAAGGCATAAAATGGACTATTTTGTTAAAAGACTAACTGCTGCCTGAGCATTCACACACCATTCACAGTGTCACACATATGTTTATTTGTGGGCGTGCTTTCTCCTTCTTCAGACTCGACCCTAGGTATCCCACAGCCGAGTCTCAGCTGTCAGATTTTATAAAAGAATTAATTTAATTGAAAGATGCAGCAGCAGGATCAGCCCAGGCTGGGTGCCTCCAAAGATCAACACCCAGAACAAAGAAATCCTGCGGCAATTATACCCTTGGGTCCCACACACCCACTCTCATGCACTGTCCACGCATTCTTTAGTCCAATGGTGATTTTTGATCTGGGGTCTTCTAACATATAATTGGATTCTTCTTCTGTGTCCAGGCAGGCAGGCAGGCTCTTATCTTGTTGATTTGCAGTTCAGCTGAAGGTTGGAGCCTCCTTATCTTCTGGTTTATGCTCTATGCACCTGCTGTTGCTGGCGGATCACGAGGAAGTGAAGAATCCCAAACTTGGGACAAACACTATCAAAATAACAGTGTGACAGCAAAACATTTTCCCATACTAAAAGATTAGAGACAACACTGTACCAGCTGCTAGGAAAATTACTAAAAAAAACAACTCTATCGCAGCCTAAAGGCTTCAGCAAATCTAGCTACTCATGCTAAGAAAAGCTAAGCAAATGGCACAAATCATATTATATTATAATTCTAAGTAATTTATTCTAATTAAAACTTATTTATTTACGCTAAACAACTCATATCCCTCAACAATTAAAAAAATCACAGCGCAAAGTACCACATACATGTGCAAAATAGAATACTAAAATGATGTAAGACAGTGGCTAGCTATGATTTATAATACATCTCACACGTTCAGTCAAGTCAAGAACAGAAAAAGAAAAGATAAGTGTGATAACAGTTTATAAACAGGAAGGATTTATTCTTTTATCAATTTGGAATGGTAAAAAAAAATCTAATCAGAATGAAAAGGAACAAACTGGCAGACTAATAAAAACTTAATGTAATAACAGCCATTTTTAAATGTGATATTGTATCATTACCTTCATAACAAGATTACAGCACAATATTACATTGAGATCTGGATAATTTGTGTTTGACTACATCTGGCTATGCAAAAGATACAGGTAGAGGGCAAGCTTTCTAGCACATCTATCCATCAACTGAGACTAGTTTAATTCAAGGTTTGATTTTAGTTTATTTTTATCCAAAGGAAGGTTAAATTTATAAACTGATTGGGAATGATCACAGATTAATCTCTCTCATTTTTTTAAGTGGCAAGATCAACATCTTAAGAATGCCTTGCATTTTCAGACATACTATAGTAGACTAAAATATCTAAAACTATGTGTATATTTTTAGCCATTCCACCCATATCTCTCTATTTAGGTATTTCTCTGGCTCCTATAATCTTGGTATCTAAGCAATGATCCATATGTTATGTAGTTAAAAACAAACGAGTATGCTCTCCAGATATGAAAGCATACCTCCCACTGACGTCAGTAGGAACCCTGTGAAGAAAATCTTATGCCTGAATACAATCCAGAAATCTTTAAAAATAACATCACCAAGACTATATAAATCTCAGGCAAATGGTTATCCTTCTCCCTTTTTGTGAGCATGCAATGCTCATTAGCATTAGTAAGATTTATGCAGGTGTTTCAAAAAACCTGGATATATTATATCAAATCAAAGTTTTTCAGGCCAGTTACAGTTATGAAATTTCCTAGCTGGCTACAGAGCAAGGGCAGTGATGTGAAGAGGGCTGAGCACTTCCTGAAAAACACCAAACTGTTGGCTCCCAACAGAAGCTGAGGGCAAGCAACAGAACAGCAGTCAGGCCTCAGCTGGACATTCAGGTAGTAATACTTTCAAAAACTACCAGATGCATTACTCATTAAGTGAAGAATGAAAACTGTGGAGAACATTGACCTTTTTCATGGACTGAGAAGTTACGGCAACTCTCAGAAAATCTGTGGGAGTAGACATAATGATGACTAAATGTGAGCAGATAGAGAAGAGGCTGCGCACCATACGAATGTTCTGACCTCTACAGATGTCACTAGTTCTCTTTACTACAATGCAGCTACAAGATTTTTGTGTCATCTTTAGTGTGTACAATGTCCATTTAATTTAAAATTAATCTACGTTAAAACTTATTCTGAGTAGCAGTAAATCACCTAGGAAAAAATGAGAAGTGGAACTTCTACCTACTCCTACTCTGGCCCTCAGCTTTTAATGGTCTGCTATCACGATAATATGAATTATGTGTGACATCAATTATAAGTAGAGAGAAAATGTAATGATGGCAGCTGGATATCTTCATTTGGATCACCTTACAGAACTGACAGCTCTGTTCTTTTCTCCTTTCAAGGTGGTTATTTTGGAAAGGTATTTCTATTTTGACACATTCAGAATTCTTGTTGAGCAGTAAGCTACACCGTTTAGAATATGCTTTTATATAGGAGTTCAAATATCTGCCCATTTTAGGTCAAATTATTACAACAACCTACAAGTAAAAGCTCATAAACAAATGCAGCTGTCACAAAATAAGAACAAACTCCCTTCTTTGCCTTCACAAAGGATCATATTTAAGGCAATATAAAACTAACGAGAAAGACACAAGTAAAAAAACAATTTGCTTTGAGATGGAGAAAGAAATTAATAATTCCTGCTTTACCCTCCTTAAACATGGCATTAATCAGCAATTTAGAATGCAAATATAATAAACTTAGATAGCGTGTTTCAGTCTTGTTATGCAGACATTAATTAAAAGTTCTTATGCCATGAGATGCCAGATGTTTTTAAGCATAAAGTATTTATTTGCTGAATTCTGTATAAAAATAGCACCCACACTCTGCCCCTAGTGTCAAACAGCTGAAAAATACCTCAGAAAAAGGAAATCTGTCTTTTGCATTAAGTAAAATGTTATCACTTATTAATCACTGGAAAAGTTCTCTGTACATTTCTATCCTTCTTTCTGCAAAATGTTGCCATGTACCTTCCCAGATTTTACTTGAACACACAAATACTTTTCATTAAAAGAATAATTGCACGGTGTCCAGAATATAATACAGAAGCTTGCACGGCACAGTTTCACACCAAATATGCAATCTACTCAATAGCTTAGACCTGTTACTAATCTACTGCATACATAATACCTGGTAGGCATATGTATAAAAATAAAAGTATAATACAGAGTTACCTTAGGATACTCCTTATTTATTTAATTTTATTAACTTATGTAGTGCAACTAAACAATAAAAACAACAATTTACCATTAAAGTCAATTTCTACAGTTCTTCTTACTATACTACTGAGTTACCCATGAGATTATTCATGGCTATTTTATGCTCTGCTACTCAAGAAGTAAGATTTGTATCAATGTGTCCCAATAGCTTTGATTAGCTCTTGCAGCACTTCCCAAGTGAATATCAATCAAGCACTAAAAAAGACAATGCTATCAGAATGAAAATGCTATGTCACTGGAAAAGAAAAACTAGTAAAATACACATAATTTTCAACGTTCTATTGCTGAAATGGTAATTAGGATGCAGTGCAAATACATGCACTGGTAAAACATGTTTTTTCATAGTTTTGATAACAGAAAAAAAAAGTATGTGTGGACTGTAGAATATAAAAACTCTTACTGTAATTAAGCTTTAAAGTAACACTAATGAATAAATACAAATCATAAAATAAAACCAGACTGCTATAGGACTCATAATCGCAGAATCTTTTAACAGTCTTTCAATGTTTGAGTAAATAATTCCTGAAAATACACACTGTGTATAAATAAAAGTTCATGACTGAACAGAATTTGTTTAATTCACATAAACACACAACATCATAAAGTTTTGGAAAGTCTTCTTCAAGCCTTACAATCTAAATAAACCGTATGTGTGGGCAGGACTGATTCTATTCTCTTAACACTTGCATAATTTGGGACTACTTTGACTAGAGTTCAGTAAAGCTAATCTACTAACAACAATGTAACTAGAAGCAAATTTGTATTCTGTACAGTTTTATAAATCACACGGCATTGAGCCATGTGACTAACATCTGCTGCACATTGTTTCTTCTTTGATCCTTCCTCCAGGGGAAAAGCAGAGGTAAAGATGTTCCTTGTTTTGAAAGAGTTTAGGGGTTTTATATATGAATATATGCAGTATGAAATATTTATGCTAAGCGAGCATGAGCAACAACTTTCCCTTTCCTCCTGAGAACAAGGTAGTACAGTATGTCCTGTCTCTTACTTCCTGAAAGAATTCACTTGGCAAAAATTACATCAACCCCACTGACATTTAACCCCCTGGATAAACTTCAGTTTTCTTCAGTTTTCCCCTGCGTTACAGATCACCACAGTGAAATCTTACACAGTCTTTTAGGTTTTTGTGCCCATGTGACAGAGTGTTTTTAAGATACTCAAAGCCTTGAAATTTAATCTAAATTCTGTGGAAAACCAATCTGAAAAGCAAAGGTTTGATACATGTCCAAAACAGACTTTCTTGCCCAAGGAAATCCACTAAACTTCCTGTTTTGCACAATTTCCTACATGCTGAACGTTTGGTGTGCAGGTGGATTGCACTGTCCAGCCAGGAGGTCACACAGATGGGAGTAACTGAAACCCAGCCTTTGCCTGTCAGGATAGGATGGCATCTCCAGGCCAGCCAAGAAATTATTCCAGTCTTGATGAAAAATTCTTTCCAGTAGACAACACAGCATCAGGAAGGAATGATGAGCTAAAGAACAAAGTGACAGCCAGAACACGTACAAAAAGGAATGGCTGTCCCACTCCAAAATTTCCAAAATCTTCCTCTGCCACACATAGCTTAAAGGTGCTCCAATCAGCTGTTGTCAGAGCACCAGCCACTCTCATCCAAAAACCAATTTATGAAGGTTATGATATGGTAGCCATGACGGATTTGGCAGACTCTATTAGTAAGCACAAAGATAGAAGGAAAGGCGGAGTTGGGAAGAAACTGAGACAATACTTTGCACATGCCAGCCTTGAGCAAGGAAAACTGAGCAGCTCTGGATTACCAGCTTCTTGGAGGTCACTCTCCCAGAACTTATATCCTTTAACTGATACTAGGGCAAAAATCTAAGTTACCAGTTTCTCAGATCAACGGAACTTGGCCCAAACAATGGCTCAGATATATGTGAAGTGTCTATCTCATCCTAACCTGCTGACCTGAACTCAAAGGAAGTGTGAGCATATCAAGCTGCTCTCAGGGAACAGACACTGCTCCAGAGTTTTACAAATCTAATTCTGCTACTTCCTGCTCTCATGGCAAAAGTCTTTCTTAGTATAATCATTCCACACTTCTTAGACATGGGGATAGCAACATGTAGGCTTTTGTTAAGTTTCCAGTTCAACACCTTTTTCCTATGGTGTCACATCTACACATTGATCTCTGCAAGAGTTCCAGTTATTTGGAGGTTAACTTAGTTAATTCTTGTGGTCACCTATGCTGACTTCATTGCTGTCAAGTAAGAGGCTTTGCAAGTACTATTGGCTCATCGCATCCAGGCTGTTGTGCTACTATTTAGTCATAGGTTCCATTATGGTTCTTTCTGGGTCATTTGGAGCTTCTTGAGCCACACACAGGCTTCAGAGTAGTCCTGTTTGACTTACCAATATGTTCTCCAGGCAGGAAGTCTGTGGACTCTTGATCAGCATCTTTATCTTGCTGAGACAAAGGCACGGGATTCAGAAAGGCTCTGTATGTCATAGAATCATAGAATCATCTAGCTTGGAAAAGACCTTTAAGATCATCAAGTCCAACCGCTAACCTAACCTTGCCATCCCACCACTAAACCATGTCCTTAAGCACCTCATCTGTCCTTCTTGTAAATACCTCCAGGGACGGGGACTCAACCACCTCCCTGGGCAGCCCATTCCAGAGCCTGACAACCCTTTCTGTGAAGAAGTTTTTCCTGATGTCTAACCTAAACCTGCCCTGGTGCAACTTTAGACCATTCCCCCTGGTCCTATTGCTTGTTACCAGGGAGAAGAGGCCGACCCCCACCTCACTACAACCTCCTTTCAGGTAGTTGTAGAGAGCGATAAGGTCTCCCCTCAGCCTCCTCTTCTCCAGACTAAACAACCCCAGTTCCCTCAGACGCTCCT
>VXBL01008487.1:22977-50269 GCA_013400195.1 Aramus guarauna | reverse complement strand
CCCATAGACTTGTGGATGTCCAGTTGGCATAGCAGGTCAAAAACTGCTTCCTCCTGGATTATGTGGGGTTTATTCCACTCACCGTCCCCATCATCCAGCTCGGGGGGCTGGGTACCCTGGGGATAGCTTGTCGGGCCATTAAAGACTGAGGGAAAGAAGGCGTTAAGTATCTCAGCTTTTTCCTCATCTTTAGTGGCAATGTTCCCCCTTGCATCCACCAGATGATGGAGGTTCTCCCTGGCTCTCTTTTTGCTGTTAACATATTTATTAAAACTTTTCTTATTATCCCTTACAGCGGTGGCCAGGTTGAGTTCCAGTTGGGCTTATTGCCTTTCTAATTTCTTCTCTGCATGACCTGACAAGATCCCTGTACTCTTCTTGGGTTGCCTGCCCCTTCTTCCAGAGCTGATAAGTTCTCTTTTTTGCCCTGAGTCTCAGTAGAAGACCTCTGTCCTCCATGTCCTCCATGTCTAGGACACATGCCTTATGTAACTTATAAGGTTGATACTGGCATATATGTCCTGCTGAGAATGCTCCTACTTCATTTCAGGCTTTATTTTAGATGAAATCACCTTTCCCACCTGTAAGATCTCTCTATGGGTATTTGCTACAGTGTTACTATGTACAATATTACAGCTAAACACTATTCCACATAGTTTGTATGCAAACTAGTTAGTGCAGTTTGATAGAGAATTTATTGCTGCAGGGAATAATGGTTACACCCCCATTAGTGTTTGCATTTGGACCAACAGTGTACTGTTAAAGCAAATCCTCCAGTCATTCACAGTTAGATTTTCAAACTGGTCCAGCTCACAGGGAGATTTTGGCACAGGTAACCTGGATTATTTCTACAGGAAGCTAGAGAGGAATCTCTGTTCCAGTTGTGCACCATTTCACCCCAACAGGAACATAAGGGTGTGGAAAAATAAGCACTCCTCTGAATAGTTTCAATGCCTAGGATGGGATAGTTAGCTCAGGGGACCAGACTAAATCAAGTACAAAGTACACCTCTCCAACTGTACATTCTCTAGACATAGTCGTCTCCATACTGAATACTTCAATCTATTCATCTGCTATGAAGGCATTATATTACTTGTTAACACAGTCAATGTCAGTAACAGTGTGGGGTTTTTAAGACTACTTTTTGTCTAATTATTATTTTGCTTGTTTCTTTCTTTCTTTCAAGCAGAAATACAAACACATATCCAGAAGCATTTGTAAAGTTATTGACTTGTATCTCTAAGCATGCTGATTGATAAACTAGAAGTTAGCTCAGCACTGTGTCATTGTAAACTTGTTTATTATACTTAGCTTTTGAGTCTGATTTCAATGCAAAACAGGGACATAATGTACTTACTACCTAACATCTGGACTGACTTAAAGAAACCAACTATGTGAACTTACTGAGCTCCACTAAATTTCTCATGTTTACAGGTCTCCATGACAAAACATCCATGCCTTATCTCAGCGTCCATGGACTTCATTTCAAGCAAAAGGTCCAAGGCACTACTAACTACATCCCTTCCTGGCTTATTACAGGCAAAAAATCAAAAGAGAAGGCCAGCCAATTGCATCAACACACACACTCCAGAAATAACAGTGATGGATCATAAGATCTTTCCACAGTTGCTGGACCCAGCGTTTCCTATACTTTCTACCAAAAATGTGTGCTTTGCTGAAAATGTAATACTGCCTTAGCTGTTCTTAGCAGTTCTGCCATCCATCAGACCTTGTAAACAACCAGAATTTTTCACCTAAAAATAGAAAACTTTCCTGTTGAAGGTGTGGTAAACCACCTGAACGCTTACTTCCAAACATTCTTGGCGAAACCAAAGAAGTGGAAGGCTATTTAATTTTAAAGAAAGAAACATTATATGGTAGTACAGTGGGGTGTAAAGTAGCTGAAAGTGATACACAGTGGAAAGAAGCCAGAAAGAAAGGAAATTATGTTCCTTGGCCAAATGGGTCCAAAGCTGCCAGCATCTGATGATGGCACTGTTGAAAAATGAGGTTTGCATTCTCAGCCAAACAGCAGCAGCAGCTTATTGAAGGTCATAATCACAGCTCAGCAGTGGATTCAGCAGCAAATTTAACTAATTGGCATTGAAATGTCAGAAAAGTAACACTAGCCAAGCAGACTGGATTAACTATTCTAAAATCACACAACACGTGATAGATTAAAATGATGCCTTTCGATGCATGCAGGAGTCCCCCCAAAATTATGGTCCAAACTCAGAATTGCAAAGGCCCCCTAGACCAGCTTGCAGCCCTTTGCTACTGAGGTTAGGGGAAACCCTCAGACCTCACAAAGCAAGGGCGTGTCAGAGCTTTGCTTAGAAAACTAACAGTGGATCATGAGACACTAAAGAAAGCTTTGGCTATTCCCTCTCATCAAGAGTAACTGAAACATAACCAAGTACCTTGTGAAGCCCCATGTCAGCAGATGTGGGGACTGGGCAGAGAGAGAAATGGATTTACAAAATGTCAAAGTGAAAAGGATCACTCTAAGGTGAAATAAGCTGCTGAACACTATATATTTGATAAAACTGTCCTTCAGGAATGAAGTCTCCCAACTGACAGAATGTTATCAGAGCAAAGAAATAAGAAGTATAGCAAATACAGGAAGTATAGGATCCAAGCCATTAAGCAGAGGAAGACTTAACTGAATGGTCACGATCAAAGCTGGTACTGAATTACAACATAATGAGGAAAAGAGACTTAACTATACAATAGCATAGAGGGGATGAATATTATGAAAGTGAAAAAATAGACTTGCTGCAACTGAAGGAAGTGGAGGAAAAAATCCCAAGTACCAATGCTATTAAAAAGGACACCTTGAGATAAGTTTTCAAAGATGACAAGGATAAATAAGACTGAAGGCTAAACTGAGGTCTAGGAAGATAAAGTTACCGTGGTCAGAGGCAATGAGCATTTCACAAAATACTTGTAGAAGGTCTCAAAGATAAAAAAACAAGCAAACTTAAATAAAACCCCAACTGTGACGAGAAAGGCATTCCTGCTTCCTGAATCATACAGTCAGAGCTTTCACCACCAGATTTTGTTTACATGAGAAATTGCGTATTTTTGGGAACAGAAACTGGCCCTAAAGCACTGTAAAACCATGAGATCCAAATCCTCACTGCAAAGGAGTGTAGTGGTGAAGGCCTCTTCTAACCCATATCCAACCACTTAGTACTCAATGAGGAAAAAAAACATTAAGAACATAACAACAATCTTACAAGTTCTGCTGGTGGCCATGGAAAAGGAATTATTCTTAATGACCAATAAATGATTCCACTACTTATAGAAGATGGCTGTGATAAGTTGTTTTTTTTCCTGCCAGAGAATCTGTCAATATGAATACTGGCACTACAAACAAGCCAAAGTATGTATTTGGGAAGGCTTGTGGAGAAGTGTGGAAGGAACACACGGTTACAAGAAAAATGATTCATTGCAGAGAAAGATCTAATCTTCATCACTTCATCATCTATGTTCTAAATGTTCTGTCTGGATTATTTTGAGCATATGCTATTTTTTTCTTTTAATTTGTCTTTCTTCCTAAGCTTTCTGGAAAGAAAAAAAAAATCTTGAATCTCTGCCTCAAAGTAAATATTTCACTGTTTGTGCATTTCAAAAGATCTAAAAGCTCCTGTGTGTTGCTCACTTTAAATTACCTGACAATCACACTTCTGGAAGAACACCAAAAATAGCAGAAAGAGTTCAAGTCACAGACTATGAGAAACATAAATCACACAGGGAGTTCTCTTTCTGTTTGCAAACATTCTGTGGTCCTTCCACTTGGTTCACAATCAAGTTAGATTTTAATTTCCTATTATCAAAGCTTCTATTCTGAATATTACTTTGCAGAAGGAAAAGGAACTATATGAAAATAGGCTCTTTTAGCACCAGATCATAGGAAATCCATTCAAATAACCCCTTACAGCAGAAGTGAGAAGAATCATCAAATCAGTGGAAAAATACATACAAGGACTTTGAAAAACTTGTTTCACAGTTTTGGGCAGGTTTTGTTCTCTAATTAAAATAACTTTTAGGTCAGTTTATTTAAAAAAAAGCCACAAAATAGGACACAAACTATTACTAATTACAATAATAAAAGATTCCAACAAATAGCAAGAGCAATCAACACAGTACTGGGATCCCTGAAATGTAGTCTGAACATGCTCATCTCCCTTGTTCACCATTTACTTCTGTCACTTCAGAATGCCATCAAGGACTCTCACATCCCTAAAGAACAATCCTAACATGCAAATATTTCCCAATAAATGTCAAAAGAAGCCTTCAACAGGGCACTAACCCTCCCTTGAAGTCTACAGAAATTGTACAGTTACACAATGAAAAAACATACATTTGAAGTTTGTCAAGTTTCAGAAAAGAAGTATTGCTCTGGTCTTCACTTTGTAAGTGAAGGAAAAGCACTCCACAGGAATTGTTTGTTATGGCTATGTGGTCCCTGCCCTAACTAGGTACTTTGGAAGACCTACTCCTTTATTGTGGATTTTGGTAACTACAGAAAATTAAAACAGTAAGAGACAGAAATAATATTCACAAAGTGGTACTGCAGCAACTTAATAAATGTTTATCCTTCACTGATGTGAAATACACAATTTGAGAGGCCAGAAGAAAATTTGCTATTTTTCACCAAGCCATGCAAAACACACCTAATCATCTGGTTGTGCCTGGAATATGTTCACTACCTACAGTATTTCCTCCTTTGTTCTCTCACAGGTTCATATGCCATTACTCATTTCTATTTATTTTCTTTCATGTTATCACTGCTCAGCTAATCATCTATCTGCTCTTCACAACATATTTATCTATTTCACAACTATGCCTATGCCTTTCTCCACACTGCCTCCTGGCAGTTTCTATACCCCTGCAGCCAAAAACAGGAGAAAGTCAGCAATTTGGCCTCTGTCAAATCATTACATAAAATGCACTCAGAGCACTGTCTTTATGCACAGAACTGCCTGGCAGAAGACAACTCAGTATAGACGCACATAGCTACTGGAGTACTGGAGGCAGCCTGAGCTTGTTAGGATTGACATTATGTGCCAAGTCTCCTTGCGTCTTTCCCAGAAAGCAGAGACAGACACTTAGCATAACATACATCGCAATGAAGATAAGGAGAAGCAGTGAAAGGATAATCTCCATTTTTTTCTTTCTCATCTATTTTTTCTATGTGTATGAAGCAGTGCTACAAATTACTACCCTTGCAGTAGCAATGGGCAGGCAGTCTCAGCACAACCCTTTCACTCCCCCAACTGAGGATGCCTGTAACTGATGAAAGTAATAGAATATCCCATCTCTGTTCCCTGATTTTATTTGAGAGACAAAAACAGCTCAAGGAAAAGATGTTTAATTGCTGTGTTCAAGAAAGTAACTTTGTGCACAACTGACTAGTGGTCCAACAAAGACTAAATTCGTCTAAAGGACAGATGAAAGAGTGAATTTCTTCCTCTTCCAGAGTCCCAAAAGTTTTAGATAAATTACATGAGAAAACCATCACCAGAATCTGCTTTTTGTGTACTGAGCTCTAAACTCTCAGGTAAGTAATCCTGATGTGCACAAGATCTCCTAATTTCAACAATAACACACCATACCTCATAAGAATTAGGAACAGCATTTAATATCTCATCTTCATTAACAGCTTAAAAGGCAAAATATTTACAAGAGTACCTACCTCTATATTTGTGAGGATTGAGCTGTAAAATGTTAAGTTTCACAGACAAATGATGATCTCATGCACATGTGACAGATCTACACAGAACTTCATGGAGTTATTCATGATTTACGCCAGCATTACAGGGACAGTAGCATTCATTGTAGTATATTCAAAATAAGAAAAATCATCAGCTGTGTATATTACCTGGTTGCTGAAGTTGTAATTGTACAGGCAAAAGCCAATTACTTTGGATACATTATTCGGAAAACTGAAACAAAAATATCAGCACAAATCTAAAACATATTAAATCATAGACCACGTGTTGTGTATGGGGAAGGAACAGAATTTGCACTTGTTTAGCAACAAACAGTTGTAAATTACTGGTGATTTAGGCTACTTTTACATTATTGCCAAATAATTACATATTCTAAAATAGATAACTGGTCTTTGGCTCATGGCTTCATTTTTTTTCTGGAGCTACATATGAACACTCATTGTAGGACTGGAGGAGGCTGAAGGGGAAAAAGGGTTTTGGTTGGTTGGTTAGTTGGTTGGTTGGGGTTTTTTTTGTGGGACTGGAAGGGCAGAAGGCAAGAAATTAAAGCTATTTTTCTTGTCTAAGAATGTACTGCTGGTTCAGTCTGAGCTCAGACTGAACTCAGACATCATCAGAAAAATAAAAAGACTTAGAAAAATAGTCATGGTAGAGACCTTTACCTTTATACCTAGCCAATAATGAAATGTCCCATATCATAATTTTACTGCACCTGAAATGATTTCTCAGTGGAAAAGGAAACAAACAAACAAAAAAAAGTTAAGAAATCTATCTCTTCATTCAACCAAATGAACCAGTAAAATTAACATTAGATGAGAAAAACTAGCAACACTTAACCTAGAAGAAAGACAACCACCACCCACATTCACAATGGGTGACACGTAATGTTTTCTTGAACTAATCATGCTACAGGTGGACCTTGCTGGCACCAAATAAGGCATTTCCAAAAGCTCAACCACACTCTGAAACAATTTCTAAATAAGTGAATAAAACCAGTCTATTGCCATACTGCAAAGAACATTCTATATAAGATGACACCACAGGCAGTAAGACTAATATTAGAATCCTCTGTCTGGAGATTAGATCCTCTGTCACTAAAGATCCCATCCCTTACCCCCAATTTCAATAGCTTTCACTATTTTTAATGTACTGGAACTTCTACATGTGAAATTTGCTTTTTCCAGGATTAGAGCTACTAATGAAAATGCTTCCAGTGTTTCTAAAAACAGAGCAAAAAACCAAAGAAGCACTATACATTATTCCAATTAAAGACTGATTTTTGTTAGTACTAGTAGCCCAGAAGTTTGGAGTGTGCATTTCAAAATTGGTAGATAGCTAGTACTTACTTTTAAAACAAGAACATGTTGGAAAGGATGGTGCAATGTTAGAACACTGGGTTTGGTTCTCAGAACTCAGTGGACTCACTTGCTTACCTTAACCTTGGCATGGGATGGGAAAGAAACAGGGAATTAGGAAATTGTATGTTTCTTTGAAATATTCTCCTATAACATCTACAGACATCATATAGCTATCTCTAAAAGAAGAACAGATTCCTACTATTTTCCAGGACTTTCTGAAAACAAAGTATTTTAATTGTTGAAAGGCTCTCAAAGAACCATGGCAGCATGAATGAGTCATACAGGTAACATGGAGGGAGAGGTGTCATTTGTCACTGAACATAAAAACCAAAGCAGTAGTACAAGTAAAAGCAACAAAGGCTTGGAATCTCAGAAAAAAGTCAAGTTTGTAAGGACCTCTTTTCACCACCTCCTGGATGGAGGTTCTACCAGCTCCCTGGACCACTTGCTCCAGTGCTTAACTATGATCATTATGAAAACTCTTTTCCTGACATTTAGTCTGAATTTCCTCACTGCAGTTTGTGAACGTTGCCTCATACACTTCCCAGTGCACCTCTGAGAGGACCATGGCTTTGCCTTTTCTGTGACCACTCCTTCAGGTAGCAGGAGATAGCAATTACAGTCTCAGTTAGTCCTGTCTTTTCCCAGGCTAAGCAAATCTAGCTTAATCAGCCTTTTCTCGTAAAACACATCCTCCTACCTGCTAATAATCTTAGCAGCTGCCTGATGGACTCTATGCAGTTTGTTAGTATCTCTGTCACAATAGGCAGCCCAAAACTGGCACACTTGTAGTGTCACAAGTGTAGAAAAGACTATTGCTCTAGGCTAGGGGTGGGTGAGTGGAGCAGAAGCAAACCAAAATTGTCTACCCAACTGTCTGTAACTATCCAAAAAGGTTCCCTGGCCCTGAGAGGGAGCTCATGATGGATTGCTTTACTCACAAGGACTGGATTTGGTACAGTTTTTGTTCAGTAACATCACTGTTTTGGAGGAACATGAATTCTCTTAGGCTTCTCTGAGGTAGTCACCAGCAGGCACTCAAACTACTACTCATATAAGAAAAGGGTTAGGGATCCTTAAGTCAGTGTCCTGTGAAAACTTCCAAACAGAGGAACATGATGTAACCCAACAGCTCAGGGACTAACTACTACAATTCTATGTTATCTTCCTTCTTTTCTGGTCTACAATTTTTTCTAACACGTTCCTTCCTATCTCAAATCCCTATCTTTAAGACTATTCATTTTTCTTTCCCATCAGTTTGTTTGCATAGTTTTGGTGTTTCTTTGTTTAAACTTGAAACCAAGGCTGCAGCAAAAAAGACTGATACTAGCACCTGGCAACTGGTGCCAGAGGTAAAGCAGTATGCGTGGATTTAATGCTTCCTGTGCGCTTCCTTTTGCCTTGAACATCATTGGTCTTGCAGTCTGCATTTAAAATCTAAAATCTATTATCTGATTCAGGTTCTTCCCAGGTGGGGCTGGTAAATTGCAGACTTCTAGGGATTATGATAGAGACTAAGCAAGCTTCTCATACCTGGTATGGCAAATCAGATCAGAGATAATCTGAAGTCTGTGGCTGCTTTGAATACCACCTTTCTTTTGGCCCTTTCCAAATTAATCTTAGGGCTTCAAGACAATTGGCCACAATATAAAGTATCTTCTATATACAGCATATACAATGCAAAGTCTCTGCATTTATGAGCACTCTACTATTTATATGACTCAGAAACTGAATCAAAACATTGTTAATACTGCTGACTGCAAATACAATATTAAACAGTAGACAGGCTATTTTACCACGGATCTGCAACAAAAAAATCTTTTGCCATCATCTTATGCAGCTCTGTTGGTAGGAGAAAAAAGTTCAGGGGTAGAGATAAAGTAGGATACAAAGAGAACTCATTTTGAAAACTAGTTTCAAAATCTCAAAAACAGTGTTCAATAATGACAATTAATTACTATTTTCATCTCTCCATATTCTATCTCTCTATACAGAGGTCATTTTTGAGGGTAAAGAATACTTTTACTTTCTAAATGCCATGCAACTCATACAGCAAAAAAATTCATTAGTATTACCTACATACTTATATATCCACATATATGAATGACAGGCATGGACATACATGATTTGGCATACATATATATATAATCTGTGTAATATATAACAAATATAATACGCATAAATATTGTACAAGACACACAAGCACACACACTTTTCCTGAGTCAAACCATTTTATGCCAGCTGGGAACAAGTCTTTACAGCCAGTTATAAACCACTGAAATACAAGTTTATATTGGAAATGCTTAGGCACCCTTAACTATAATGATGCTAGTGGGCTCTGCAATAATTGCAGTCCTAGAATTTAGTAACATGCAGTTACTATTCTACAGAAGCATCAAAAAAGCCCCATTAACTCTCCAGTTACTACAAGAAGAAATGACATTTTTTGTAGCTAAAGCTAATAGAGAGGGAGGGAAAGAAGAGGGAATTGCTTCATGTTCCAACTTAAGGCCTCAGTTTAAAGTTCTGGGACATCTTACGAGGTTTATTCTAGACAATGCCATGTTTATTTTGCTCATTTGAATTAAGTGAATTTATGTACAAGAGCCAATTTTAAGAATGGTTATTTAATAAATGTGTGTATTTTTAATGCTTTTCTAATCGCAGTGCAGGGCCTACCTCTTCAATACACTCAAATACAAGTTTCACTGGCCAAGAACCCTTCAACAACTCATGTGCCGTACAGCAAAAGAAACAAGTGATTTTTAAATTCTTAAAACAATATTCCTTATTCATCTCATAAAATTACAAATGGTAACTATTTAAAGTTGTGTATTTGAAGCACAAGTAAATTCACATAATCTAAACCATCTCTTCTTGTATTAATTTTGGTCAGTAATCTGTGACTGAGATGCTATCTTCCTGTGGTACTATCCAAGAAGTGAAGCATCTTAAGACAGGTAAATATTGTACTGTGCCTTCTAAAAGCACTAAGGCGCCTCTATGGAAAACTACAGAAATACAAAAGAAACTCCCCTGATACTGCAGAATACACATCTGGCTTGTTTATTAACACATTTCATAGCAGAGGCTCACTTTAGCTGTTTATTATAAGGAAGGACACATTTCAGAACTCCAGATGAGACTGGGGGTTAGTGGTGGGGGTTGGAGAGTGAGTTGTTTTTGTTTTGAAACACAGATGTAATTAGTACATGCGAAACTGGATCATTTGGTTTACATCCTCTAAGGTGGCACAAAGGCAAGACAATTGGTTTCAGAGACTTATCATCATCTTTACCATCATCAATGATACTCAAGCAAGACAGTTTTATCATTGTTTTACCAGTTTTGCCAGTTTTTACCATTTTACCATAGTTGCCAGTTTACCATATTTTTAAAAATGAAGAGCAAATAGTACTTTTCTCAGTTTACCTACTAAGATTTGGTGACAGCTGCTTTCCAGATTAGCAAGATCTTCACAGTAGTCTTTCTGCCAGACAGAATTACTGCTCTCAGAGCTAAGACTCCAACTGGGATGAATCTTGAACAGCTTTATTTTCTTGAAATAGTAAAGCAGTACTTTAGCAAAAGTAAAAATTATTAAATTGCTACCCTGTCAGTAGATTAATACTAGTTTCATTAAAATTCTAATTAAATTCTATAGCACCACAAACTGAATCCAAATTCTTATAACAGTGACAAATTTGAGGAAGAAAAGACTAAAGCAAAATATAATGAGCTAAATGTTCAGATTGCTGGAAGATGGATCTAAGATCTCTCTGAAATCAAAACTGATGGTAAGTTATAGCCCATATAGCCTACAGTGCATTTTGAATATTATGTTAACTACAGGTAGACCACAGGCCAGTCAGACTCACCTCCATCCCTGGAAAGGTAATGGGACAGCTCATTCTGGGGGTCATCTCTAAACATGTGAAGGAAAAGAAAGAAGGTTATCAGGAATGGTCAACGTGGATTCACCAAGGGGTAATCACGCCTGACCAATCTGATAGCCTTCCATGATGGCATGACTGGCTAGGTAGATGAGGGGAAAGCAGTGGATGTTGTCTACCTTGACTTCAGCAAGACTTTTGACACTGTCTCCCATTCCATCCTCATAGGCAAGCTTAGGAAGTTTGGGTTAGATGAGTGGACAGTGCAGTGGGTTGAGCACTGGGTGAATGGCAAAGCTCAGAGGATTGTGGTAAGTGGCCCAGAGTCTAGTTGGAGGCCTGTAGCCAGCAGTGTGCCCCAGGGGTCAGTACTGGGTCCCATCTTATTCAACATATTCATCAATGACCCATACAAGTGGACAGAGTATACCCTCAGCAAGTTGCTGATGATACAAANGGAAAGGCTGAGAGAGCTGGGTCTGTTTAGTCTGGAGAAGAGAAGACTGAGAGGGGATCTTATCAATGCTTATAAACATCTAAAGGGTGGATGTCAAGACGATGGAGCCAGACTCTTTTCAGTGGTGCCCAGCAACAGGACAAGGAGCAACAGGCACAAACTGGAACACAGGAAGTTCCATCTGAGTATGAGGAAAAACTTCTATACTCTGAGGGTGACCGAGCACTGGAAGAGGCTTCCCAGAGAGGTTCTGGAGTCTCCTTCTCTGGAGACATTCAAAAACTGCCTGGACAGAATCCTGTGCAACTTGCTCTAGGTGATCCTGCTCTAGCAGGGGGGTTGGACTAGATGATCTTCAGAGGTCCCTTCCAACCCCTACCAGTCTGTGATTCTGTGTGATTCTGTGATCCAGGACTGACTGCCTGTCTAGTATTAAAACCAAACCCAACATTTTAAATAGATATCCAACCTTTTTCTCTCTTTCAAAAAATCTCCCCAGTTGGTATCACATTTTCCCCTCTCCATTCCTCAAGGCAAATCTCTGGCATCCCTTTGCTAAACATAGGTATACTGAATTATTATTTAGAAAAAAAAACCTGCATCTGGGAAAAAAATTGGTAACTTGCATCCTTTCTTAAAAAACTCAGCATAGGTGGTCATCTAAAACAGGACAGAGAAACAGAACCTATGGTTAAAAAAATGTTTTATCTTCAATCCTCTTTTAGCACTTCTGTTTGCATTGATGAATGAATTTCATGGTAATTTTACCCAAATATCCTGCTTGATTCTTCATCTTAGAAGCACAAGAAGGATAGATATGATTTCCTCCTAGGTGGACTCCACTATGGATTTCAAGCTCCAAATTCTATATAAAAACCCCACTATATGTTTACCAAAGCACCACTACTTGCAAATACTTCCAGGAAGTCTAAGCTCAATTGCTTTTTCCTTTTCTTTAAGTTCAAATCACATTAAACTCCCTTACATCACTAAATCAAATTTCACTTATCTTTAACCAAGTCACAATCCTGCCAACAAATATACTTAGAAAAGATTCAAGTATGGCTTTTGAATGAAAAGAAAAGGACCTATATATGTAAATGCTAGGGCATGCAAAAGCATTTTCAGGATCAGGAATTAAAATCTCAGGCATTTTGCAGTCATATAAAAAAATCAAACCAAACCAAACCAAACAAACCACCACACACACAAGCAAACAAGTATGCAAGATCCAAGCTAAGATTCTCCACTACATAATGAACCAAAAGTTAATTTTTTTTTTCTTTCTCCAGACATCATACTTTTACTTTTTGCTATAATTTTTGTACATGATTATTTCTGTGTGGATAACAACTAGCGATATGTAAAAATAAACTAAAGAGAGTTCGTGGTTAAGGATTACTCTTGCAAGTATTTTGTCAACTGGAAATGTAGTGCAAAAAGTTTATACAAAGTTATACACTCACAAAAGGCTTCTACAGCCGAGGCAAACAGTCAATCACAGTTCTGCAAGACTGAACAATACTAAAGACTCACATTTAGGTTTGACACTTGGATGTTTTCCAACAGTCCTCGCTGATTTTACTATAGACTTATCAGTTGGCATCGGAACACTGCAGACATACAGATTGGATAAATGGTGGCCACAGATGCACAGATCAAAGAGGCTGCTTTGGTGCTTCAGCCCCACTCCACTTTTTTTTTTTTTTTCTCTCCTGTCATTTAAAAAGTTAACAACCTTAGTGACATGTCCTGGAAGGAGTCAAGAGTTCTGCTGATATACAATGTTTTGAAGAAAGGGATATTCTTCCTCTTAAAATACCAAAGACCATTTATGTGAGAGGAGAAGACTGACTAAGATCTTTATAAATAGGAATTGAAAGCTGGGTTGCTAAATCCATATTTAGCCAGCTACATAAGTTGACCTGATTTACAAATATGCCAGGCATCCTCTATGTTTCTGTCATCAAACACCATTTGGGTTTCAAGGGTGTCCAGCATACTTGAAAATGAGGCCACTAATTTTAGAGCCTAAATAGAATTCAAATAACCTAACACTGGAATCCTGTTTTGAAAATGACAGTATCTTGCTCAGAAGTTCTTTGGTTCCACACACTTGCTAGCTGTGCTGGGCAAAATTGCTGTAAGAACAGCCAAACTAGGTAAGACCAGAAATCCATCTCTCCCATTATTCTGTTTTCAGCAGTTACTAGTACTAAGTGTTGAAGGAAAAACTAAGAGCATGGTACATACCAAGGGTCACTTTTCTCATCACGCTTTTCTAGCTCCCAGCAATATGTGATGTGACTACTCAAGTTATTGGCACATAGTGCTTGGCTAAGAATTTTTCATTGTGCTAGCTGTTACTACAAAACTAGTACATCTAAAGTGCATTAATTCAAACAGAAAAAGCAGTAAACTTATGTCCAAACTATGTGTGCTGGAAACAAAAAACTTGGAAGACCACTGTTTCAAAAAAAGTACTTCAACTCAATGCAAACGAAGGCTTACAACCCCCAGGGGAGTAAAATAAATATCAGCACATCTGTTGTGAAGAAGTAGAAAGATGGTAAGCAGTTTCTAAAGCCACAGAAACACAAGACACTGGTGTGACTTTGAAAGGCCCTCGATGGTTATCAATGAAAAAATATCTTCCATGGGGAAAATAAAATAAACAACCCAAGACTTACATAACTAAATACTGCAAGAGAAGTCAAGGTCTCAAGCACAGGCTCAGGTAGCAACGAAAGTTAGAGTGTCTGTATTTGAAAGAATGTTTCTCCTCAGGTAATGAAAAAGAACAAGGAATTCAGAGTCTCTTCAGGTTTTGCCAAAAGGAAAGGAAATTGAGTTGTAGGTTAGTGTGAAGAGATTTTGAAACTCTAGGTTTCCAAATATAATCAACAAAACTGGACTGGGAATGAACTGATTTGAAGAGTGCAAACAATCAGGGAACACACAGAACCTTTTTTTTTAATATTAAATTTTTCAGCCAGCTCTGTTCACATGAGTAACTACTGGCTTACATAAGGGCATTTGCAACTGTGGAATAACTCTATTTAAATGCCAGCGGGGTTGACAATTCCACAGGGAGTAGCATGTCATCATCAACAGCACCAAAACATGGTGTCACTCTTCATCTCCTGCTTTTAACCTCTTAGCTCTCCGAGTACATGAACGATGTACACCTTTCAGTGTAGTGTGAGGTCAGGGATGTCTTCCCTTAACAATCTAGTTGGAAGCTCTAGAGTCTTTGCAGTCTGACACATTTCCCTTCTCCTTTCCCTCTGATTGACTCCCTTCTGCTAGTGAGAGAACTTACAATCAGATAATTAAGTACTCTTAGGTGTTCATGAAACTCTCAAAATTCTACAGAAAGAATTGAATCTCTGGCTTTTAAGCTATTTCAATTTGGTCCATAAGGCTTTATTCATTTTATATATGTACAGTTTAACATACTAGCACCAACAAAGACATGTAGGTTACATCCTTTTTTTACTAGCATAAATCTGGGAGAAGCTATACTGAATCTTGAACTAAATAATGTAAAACCAAAAGAGAGTACAAAATTAAATCCAGCTTCAAAGATCTGCAGGAAGCAATAAGAGATTATTGCAATTATTATATACAGTCAAGATCCCATTTCTGTACAGAAGTCCATAGCAAATTAAAAAAACACAGGAGGAGAAGTACCGAAAACACAAGTAAAATGCATATGCTTTGAACTAGAGTTTTTCTCATAAAGCATCTGTCAGACTTCAAGAGAAATGCAGCTGACCCACAGTAGCAGCTACTGAAATAGACAGCTTAAAATGCCTGATTAGGTCACACTATGCAAGAATTACCATCATTTCATAACAGTCTAAAATGTTGGGGAAACATCTCCCTTAAGGGAAGTATTTTGGGATACAAAAACCACTGTAAGTATTGGCTAATAAGGAACAGACAAAGAAAAGTGCCAAATGCTGTAAAACCCCGATACTTCAAATAATGACTAAAATTTATGACTGCTTCCTTCCCTGGCAGACAGGAGCACAATTAGAATTCTCAAAACAACAGCTCCTTTGTTCTGGCATGCTGTGTTATGTTTATACTGCTACAGATAGACTAGAAGATAAAAAAATAAATACTACAGCACACTTTTTAACACAAGGTAATAGCTAACTTTTTTATGTGGGTTTGGACACGGTTTTGCACATAGCTTACTTTTAACTTAAGTCATTTAGGTTATTATCATTGCATGCACAGGAATTAACCATTTAAGTAGCTTGCTATATACATAGAAGGCTGTATTTGAAAAATCCCATGAAACAAGAACAAACGAGCTATTATGGGTCACTTAAAAATTTCCTTTGCTGTCCAAATACAGCTTGACATTTCAATAGCTTAAATTATTCCCTTATTTCAACTTTGAAAAATTTAAATGTGCTTGGCTTGATGAACTGTTGAATGAAAAGTATCAGGAAGTATGCATGCTCTTTCTTTCGTCCTTTACATCATATTCAATGATATGGATCACTTGGAACTGACAGTGGTTAGAAGAAACATAGGGAAATAAAAGCATGGGTTTTTCTCATACAATTACAATATTCTGAACATGCAGTCTGGACTCAGATAACTACAGATGGTTTTGCAACGGAATGCTCTGCTGGCATATTTTCCCTACAAATTCTGGGAAAGGTACATGCAGGGGAAGCTCTGACAACTTCTCAAAGAGCAATAGCATATTAATAACAGATTCTTGAAGATTTCTCCTACTGTATGCTGTCATTTTGGCCTAGACATCTCTCTCTCTCCTTTCTCTTTCATTTTGTACTACTTGTGCATCTTGCCCTTCATGGTTCCACTGATCACTGTTCTTATCACACAGTAAAATGGTCAGTTTCTTCCTCATAGTGTTGATCCATAAGGACCTATGTTAACCTTTTAGTATCATGCCTTTTAAGTCAAAGGAAATCGTTAAGCAGCTCTACCAATTTCATATGGCTACAAGAACACAGTACACAACATCACACTTACCTCCAAATCAAACCACTATGCAAAGCATCAGAGAATATAGTCTGTGGTAGGTGCCCAAAGCAACCAGGACTCGTGTAAGTTTCTTGATGCTTTCATTTAGGGGCTCATTGAGCAAAGAGCTATCATTGAAAACTCTGTAACCAGTACATGGTATCTACAAAGCAACAACACTTATATGACAGAAAAGAGTCACTGAATGCTTCATTTTTAAATGTTAGAGAATGTCATTAAAAAAAAAACCAAATCGTATACTAAAAACTATAAAATATTATTACACGCCAGCATAATTTTCTACCTTTATCCCTAAGGACGATTGCAAAAGGAAAGCTGTAGAAAAAAAAAATCTATGTAAATAACACACAGAACATGTAGCATGAAATGAAATGTGTCCTTATTTGATTAATTATACAGTCTGTAAAAAGAAATAAACTTCTGGTTCATCTAAGCAGTTGGACTGGCAATTTGTGCAATTTGAAGTTGCTTCAGATATCAAACATACTTGACAACTGTCCCAAGAGCTCCAAAACACAAACCCAACAGCCTGGGAACACACCTTTGTTTTCAGTCCGCATCGTTCTAACACAGCTTTGCATATAATTCTTCCCTTGGATGTTTTGTTGAGCTGCCTAAATGAATCCACTCTACTGTTGGCACTAGGCAAACAGTGAATAAAAATAGTGTTTCTTTCTCTGCTGTTAATGAACTGTTTCATTACCAACTTAATATATATATTTTTAAGAAAAATAAAAAGCAAATGGGGATTTTCAATTGCTAGGCATTGCTTACAACTAATAGAGCCAAAATTCTAATGTCACTGCATGACTGGAACTTATACTGTAAAACCAAAAATATTTAATTAGGCTTTTTATTCTCCACAATTCCATGAAAACTTGATAATATAATCCTAACAGTTTGCCCTACTGAGCTTCCAAATACCAATGTTTGACTAGAAACTCATAAATCACAAAAGGCTTATGAATAAACTCTAGGTCTGGATTTTAACATGCTCTTGTTCTGTCAGGACATAATGGTAAAATCAACGCCAAAAGAAAACATGACAAAATGATAGCAGCATCAAGTATTTAAATTAGTAGAATGAATAAAAGACTTCAGTTTGGCAAATGAGGAAATTCAGACCCAGATGTCTAATGAGCTTGTATTTTCCTTCCCTGAGCCCTGTTAAAACTAAAATTAAAGACCATAGCACAAAAGATGCAAATAAACCTACCCACATGAAGGCAGATCTCGAGTTTTAAGTTTGGTTTAAGGAAAATAGCACAGCATCTTTATATTGATAGCAATTTGACACTGTTAACTAGCTGACAAAAAGGAGTCTAACAAAATACAGGAAATGAGATACTAAGAATTTTCTTTACCTAGCCATTCCCAGACTGGAAAAGTTGGAAGGAACTATCAATACATCAAGCCTGGAAAAGGGGTGGATACCCAGTGTGGTGTAAGCAGCTGAGAGGCACTGAGGAATGAGCTGAAGCAAATGTTCTTCGCAATGTTCCATAAGGCACCAGGGAGCAAAGAGTCTATAAGGAATGACTGCCTGCAACCTGGCAGCAGGATTTTGGAAACGGCAGGGATATTCCACATGACCACAGATTTCTTCATGCCATCTGACAATAGCAACAACAACAATAAAAAACAAACAAACAAACAAACAAAGAAAAGAAAAAATAATTTAATGTGATACCAGAAATGTGCACAACTGCGTATGCCAGGACAAGGATATTCTCTAGACATCAGAATGACAGAGTTTGTCTGCATAAAACCAACTCATTTGTATTCTCACACTGTTCACACATGTACAGCACTGTGAAAACACTCTACTACATGTCTGAGTAGAACTGATATACTTACTCATGACTAAAAAAAAGGTTAGTCAAACCTTGTTTTTATAATAGCTATGCATCAAAAGAACAAGCGCTCAAAATGTATATAGAGAAAACTAAGTAACAACACAAAAATACTTTGTTATTCAGAAAATTCCTATTCAAACTTGACTATGAAAATACAATTTTGTAGATATTAACACAAACTTATTAAGTGCAATGAGAATGAAATTCCAAGGGAGTTTTTTTTTCTGTTGTTGTTACTAAAATTCTCCAGGATCTTTTACTGATTTTTTTTTCCTTAAGAAAAAAACAACAGTAGATATCAATTCAGGCTTATCATTGTAGACATTTGATAATATCACATTAGGATCAAGCTTACTATACTTTACATTTGCAGGATATTCAGAGCTGTAGCTGGAAGGAAGGAGGGGTAAGTTAAATCCTTCCTAAACACTGAGTCATACATCTTCACAATAATTTATCTGCCCAAATAAACTCATATCTAAGCAGAAATCAGCTTCATGTTTTCACCTGCTAGCCCGTCTTCTGCACAGTGTAGAGCCTCTCCTTGGTTTGAGATTTCAACTTAAGGAAGCTGGCTCTACTATGCCCGGACAGGCAAAGCACTTATTGCATCCAGCATTGCCCAAAGCATTTATAACTGGTAGATCATGCTCCAGGTGCGTGCTGACACACAAAACAAAATGATATGTAGAAAAGGACGACATTTTGCTGAAGTGCAAATACTTCAACACCTTACATAACTTTCTGTAAAAGAAGTGGACTCTAAGCTATTTCATTGATTACATCTGCAAAGAAACTACATCCATCATTTTTTTTTTTTTTTTTCTCCCAGGGGTGGTCTAACCCAGTCTATTTCTCCTCTAAAACAACGTCACTTTGTATTTAATCATCAGAGTTGAGATTAGGCAAGAACATGAAAGCTAGCAAAGCTACCCTATCTCTTGTAAAAGTTGCCAAGTCCATAATGACCATAAGGAGATAGGAAACTTACTTTAACACCCTAGCACCATTTAACATTTTCTTTGATACAGTCTCCTTATATCAAAGTTACTGGCACTTGGACATAAATTACTTTACATATTTCAACAACTTCTTTCAGAAATCCTTCCTCTTCCTGCTGCCCAAGACTTTATCTCCATTATCTTATCTGAGACACTACTTCAACATCTGCTGCTCTCTCCATGTTACATCCTTTCTAGAAATGCCTGCTACGGTGTATAATGTTGGTTTCGTTGCCTATTCTTAGTGACTAAATAAAGTAACAAGTACCTGTTGTGCAAAGTAACCTTGTACACTCAGGCTCTCCTTTTTCACCTATGCGTAATATAGACACCATACTTGCAGAGGATTTTTTGATTCTTTTGGTCAGGGTTTTTTTTCTGAAACACAGTTCTGTTTCTTCCACTGTCACTAACTCAACTGCTGCAGATACGTCACACTACCTATGCCAATTAACTCATCCAATGGCCATCACACAGACTGACCTATAACAATGACTATCACACTGATTAA
The DNA here is from genome assembly GCA_013400195.1 of Aramus guarauna. NCBI lineage: Eukaryota > Metazoa > Chordata > Aves > Gruiformes > Aramidae > Aramus > Aramus guarauna. The sequence continues at coordinate 30,424 of VXBL01008487.1, read as the reverse complement.
AACTTGCACTAATTTTTGCTACAAAAAACTACAAAAATATTCCCCTTTTTTCAGAAATTTTACCAAAAAATGGGAAATTCCATTTATTCTATCAATACAAAATTAATAAAAATTCCTATGACTGAATGTGCTGTACATTAGAGAGGAATATATAGTGAACATCTACAGTGTATTTCTGTAGAGACAGTCATATTATAAACATAAAAATATTAGAGGAATAAAACACAAACCAATTTCTAGAAGGTTATCAAACATACAAACTATTTTATATGGGGAAGGGGAAGGGAGGCGAGGTGAGGACAGGACAGGAGAGGAGAGGAGGCAAGGCTGAGGAGGATCTCATCACAGTATTCCAGTACTTAAAGGGCATCTACAAAGGGCACAGAGGCTCTCTCTTCAGAAGGAGCCACATGGAGAAGACAAGGGGCAATGGGTGCTAAATAAACTTATCTAAGCTCCCCTTCCCATGAAAGACTAGACCAGATGATCTTTCAAGGTTCCCTCCAACCTGGGCTATTCTGTGATTCTCTGACCCTATGAATTTGAAAAGCTGAGAGCAATACGTGAGGAAATCAAGCATCGTGTCTGAGACTTCTGCTGACTATGGTGAATACACAGGGCAACAGGTGGTATTTCTCCAGAGACTTAATTTTTAGCTTCAAATTTCATTTGCAGGCCTATATAGTATTGTTCTGTTCATCTATCACTCTGTAATAATTTAAACTCAATGAGCACTTGTGATAGATTGGAAGGAGGAATAGATCTATCCAAAATAATTAAATTTCTACAGGTTTGGTGAAAGACAGCTAAGTAGCCACTGCATGTACTAGGGAACAGGTTATTTTTTAATTGAAAAGAATCATTGGTCCAACTTTACTTTATGGGACCACTGCAACAGGTCTTTCACGTACCCAGTCAATATACATCACCCCAAGCAAACCACTGCACAGGCCAGCTCCAATTCTGGGATGGGACTGGATGGGAAGAAAAAAGCGAGTAAGTAGGCAGTACTTTTGCAGAGGATATTAGGTATCCAGAATAGACCCAGTCTAGCAACATGAAAGATCTTACAGCCAGGCATTGTAAGAAACAAGGAAGGACCTGGTATTGCTGTAGCAGGGCATTAAGAGACACAGGATGTAGGATGCAAATCCAGAGGACACTGGGATTTATATTCCTCACTAAGCGCTTGTTTTCACATAAAAAGAACCACACCCTTACCCATGAAATAATGCCTTTGGAATGATTTTCCTGTCAAGATTTTTCTGTTCAGATTAAACAAGTTCTATTTTGATTCCTGTACTAATATGACTCATTTTCACATTCCACAGAGTAAATGAAAATGCTACCCATATATATATCTATCATTTTTTCAACAATATTCTCAACACAAACCTGAAATCAGCTTGTGAAGATGGCAAGGAAAACTCAATGTTTGTCTGGATAGCAGCTGCAAAGGACTGCTGTTTAACTTCCTGCCAGCACCCCACAGCAATAGTGAAGGTGGATGCTGGCATTGGCATAGTCACATAGTAGTACCAGCTCAAGATACCTGTAAATAAAAAGAACATTTGTACAGACTCATCAGCCACAGCATACATTCAGTACTTGACATTTTTATGTCCTTAAGATTTTGGGCCAAACCTCCCACCTTACACCCTGGTATTTTTGTCGAGGAAAGAAAAGTAATTTCACTGAGCCACGTAAGAGCAGTCATATGTAACCACCACGGATTCAGTACTGTTTACTTACACCTGCAACTTTCCTCTATCTGTTGATGCCTTTATCTATAAATAAATCATCCATAAGTGGGTGTTATTAACGCAGCTTAACTCAATTGAACTGTTACTGCCCAAGAATTGCATTAGATGTGAAATCTAATAGCACCTTTAGATCCACAGGTAAAAACAAATTAAAATTTAACTCTTTCAACCCCGGATCAACCACCTTACGGTTTTGTCTTAATTGTACTATCTCACCTAAACCAAAGTCTTTTCTTTGTGTTCTGGACAGCACCAAACTGATAGGCAAGTTTTAACAGACAACACTAGCGCTTGTGAATTAGACCTGGCGATCTGAGATCCACGACGTGCCAAACAGGCAGTGAGAAATCAAAGCTTAGAATCAAATGGGTTACTGCCTAAATCAATGATTTTGTCATGGTAATCCAGGAGTTGCTAAAACAAGATTAGAGAATCTATTAGAGGGTAAAAATATGGTAAGTCTATCATAATGGGAACACGGTTCTGGAAGACAGGGAGTATGGTATAGGATGACTACCTATGAACACATTTGGATAATCTGGAGGATGTTTTAGGACAGCATACTTTTCATTAATCTAAATGTTGCTTAGAATTTCTGTTTGTCCATTTAAAAAGGGGATAGTTTAAGGGTCACATTCAGTACTGATTTATGGTCACAAATACAGTCACTACACCATACTAATACGTTAATTACTCTTGGAAAAAGCCTAGTATGAGTTACAACCTACTGAATCATGTGCAAATAACTGTAGCTGTGGCAACTATGGAAACATAAAAACTTTGGGTGTTTTTAAGAGAACATTAATACTTGTTCTTTTGCAATAGTATTCTGACTAGAGGGATGGAACACTATCAGAAGTAAAAAAAAAAAAAGAAAGAAAAAACCCCCCAAAAAACCCAAACAACCAAACAAAAAAAACCCAACTCCAATCCAGTAGAGGCCACAAGACATAGAGGAAAGGAAATAAACAACTGCAGCAAAGCATTTCTGGATTTCCTATCTTAATGACCACAGAAGGTCAAACTGTCCAAAGGAAGGACAAGAAAAAAAAAATCTTTTTTCTTAGCTGCAACAAATTTTTCACCTCCTATTTAGTATGACAAAACAATACTATTTGTGAAGACTTGTAAGAGGCAGATAAAGCCTTTGCCTCTCACATAGTAGTGCACTAGGAACCACGTGTACTCCCTCACTCCATTCCACTTTAGACAACATTCTCTACTACCATCAAAAACTTTTTGTCTGTATTGTCAGGTGAACACTTATTACTCCTGTAATTTTCCTAATCTCCTGTCGGTATGTGAGCAGAAGGAACTTATTTGCTCCAAACACATCAGGAACAAAGAGGATAACTGTTTTGCCAAATTCTGCCCTTGTCTTTTTTTTTTTTTTTTTTTTAATTAATTTACCAAACCTACAAATGAGCCAAGGCAAGCAAATGCCACCTTGAAGGGAGAGGTTACCCCGGACAGCAGCAATTTATTATTCTGAAATACCAAACTCCTGATGTAGAGAGTTTCATTGGTACAAACCATGCTAGAAGCCCAAGCCTGCACACACTGAAGTTAACAGCAGCTTCACCAGTGCCTTAAATGCGTACAAGAGAAGGCCCAGAGGTAGTCTACAATACTTCACTTTGTGTAGCATGCTTGATACAAAGCACTACAAAATGCTCCATGCAGTTCTGTTAATTATAAAACCTTAAGAGTTAAATAACAGCACAGGAAGAGTGAAAATTTGAGGAATCGTAATGGAAAAACAGTAACGTGTTTTCAACTGAATTCTGAAACAAGCATGAAAGTCAAAAGGCAGCCACAGAAAACTGTTCCAGACGACAGGAGGTGTAAAGGAGAAGGCTCTCACAACAGCGAGGAGATTGTCTAAAAGGAAAGGGTGTCGGCCTGTGCTATGCAAACAGAGGGAGCAGAAAGGATTACAGAGGGAAACAAGTTTAGCAAGACAGGCTAGAGCAAGCAAGACCCTTTTTTAAAAAACAAGGGTAATTTAAACAGAATGTCAAAATGAATGGGGAATCAGTTTAGCAGTCCAGAGCGAAGAACAGCATGTACTGCATTCAGAAATTTACATGAATTACCAATGAACATATGCTATTCAGAGCTGGAGTAAACCTTGCAAAAGGGTGAAGGTACCATCAACAAAGAAAGTTAGTTTTCTGTGATGTGTTTTCAGATTTATCTAATTTAGGATTTCCAAAAGAAGACAGAAGAGAAAAAGAAGAGAAAAAGAAGAGAAAAAGAAGAGAAAAAGAAGAGAAAAAGAGAGGAGAAGAGAGGAGAAGAGAGGAGAAGAGAGGAGAAGAGAGGAGAAGAGAGGAGAAGAGAGGAGAAGAGAGGAGAAGAGAGGAGAAGAGAGGAGAAGAGAGGAGAAGAGAGGAGAAGAGAAGAGGAGAAGAGAAGAGGAGAAGAGAAAAGCAACTAACACAGAGATCCTTGTCTTTTTTCTAAGTACCTCATATTTTGCAGGCATTACAGAGACCATGCAAACTCGGGATACTCCCAGAAAAGATCAAAGATTTATACCATCTTTACACACCTAACTGGGGCTCAATCCATTTCCTGCAGGGCTTTTAGGTGCCTTCTGCATTCATACTCTAGAACTGTGTAGGATAACTATATATTTGTTCGACAGATGTTTTGTCTTGAACAACTGAAATCACTGGCATGACAGAGTTCTCTTTATAGTGCATTCACTGATCGGTGACTGAAACGGTCTTTATTTTTGCAGCACTTCCCTACAGCAAGTACTATTTCAGAGTCTAACCCTCTGTATCTTCTGTCTTCTCTCACAAGGTAAGACTCCAGCCTGTCCCCCAGCCTGCCCTTTTCTCCCATAATTTCACATCCTTTCTTTAACTTTCTTCAGGCCAGTGTGCTTTGTTTTGTTCTCCTTCATCTGTGAGTTCAGATCTATCCCAGGGCAGAGATGGGATCAGAAGATCGGCTCCGCTCTCGGCTTTCCAGTGCTGCTGCCTTGGGGACAGCACCACCTCTGGGGTAAGAGGAGACAGTGCAGCTCACGCGGGCTGGCTTTACCGAAAACAGCCTTTTACACCACAAAAATATTTTCAGACTAAGCAAGGACACCTTGGGAAAAACAAGAGATTAGGCTGGGGTTAGTCCGTGAGAGAAATAGAAGAGCACCCCAGTCCTTTTATTTGTGACGCTTATACCTTTTCCTTACAAACAAACTTAATTTAAAAGCAACTTGATTCCTACACAGTTACTTTAGGCAATTATACTACTTTCAAAATATTTTCTCTACAGGTAATTAAAAAAAAAAAATTCTTTTAATTTTTTTTTCAGTTCTGCAAAGCACATCTATCATGCCGTAACTGCACAAACCATGCAACAACAATCACCTACTCTACGAGGTATAACTGGAAAACATCCCATGCAAAATACAGGACTACATTTAACATGGGTAGGAAATTATAATCTATTTATAGTTGTGCAACAGAAAAAATAAAAGGCTGTTTATTTCTTCTACTTGAAATAGTAATGATGAATGATGTAATTACTTCCTAGAATTCTGAATGTATTTAGCTATCTTTGAAACCATTAAAATTGTCTTGCAGAGTCCATTATAACTGAAGAAGCAGCTGAGAGTCAGCATCAGTATATTTTCCCTCAAATAGTTTGCACTAACTCAAATATAAATATCACCAAATGCAGATTATGCCATGATTTATTAAAAAACACAAACCTCAGCTACTTCTAGGGAAAAAGATAGAGAGCCCCACACAGCATTTGATAGAGAAAGTAAGAGCTAGTGCTGATACATAAAACTACAGCTAAATAAGTAGTTATGCTAAATCTAAAGGATTAAGAACCCCCTGGCTTTCTGAAACTCTGCTTCAGAAATCTTTGATCTCATCTGAAAGCCAGAATTTCCCATAGATCACCCTCACATTCATGCTACAGCATTAGTTCAACACTGGGTCAGAGGGATGAGTAGCATGTGATGGGCTGTCATCTCCCATGCTGTCATTCCTGATATATGGTCGAGATCAATCAACACAAGTACTGGACTCTTTTGTTTTGCCTTGTCAAAAAGGAGGGGAACACAAACAAAAGCAACTGTTGTTGCTGCTAGTTACAGAGCAGTAGTACTGGCTTCTCTAGCACCGTATTTACTCTCAGTAAGAGAATACATCTTCTCAACACAATCAGTGATGGCAAAACAAGGTCAAGGACTACATAATGGTAGAGTAACCACACAAAAAGCAAGCCAGTCGATTTCACATTTATTGATTGAATATCTACTTCTTGAACATGAATCAAAACAAATTTAAAGGTGTTTGGGACTAAATATATTTGCACCTTCTATGTGTTACAGTAATATGCTGAAGGAAAGTAAAACTGACAAGTGTTGAAAAATAAATCCAATGGCTAAATGCCCCCCCCACACACACTCTCACTCTTCTCACTCTTCCTCTCCGCTCCCCCTCCTCCCTACTCCCCCGGTAAAGCTTTCTCCTAAAGGGCACTGTCAATTGCATTTTTCTGATACATTTTTCTTCTCTAAGTACTCCATGAAGAATGCCTGGTATTTTAAGTACTTTTAGGTTATACTCGAATAGTTACCATTTGTACTTGACTAAGTGATGTACCAGTACTTTCAAACAAATGTAGCCCCGCTTTATTTCAAATGACCAGATGAGCAATAGTTTTGGAGAGGGCAGGAAGCAAAAATGGCATGTACAGGCGGAAGTACACTGTTACCAAAACCTGCAAATACAAGTGAGATATGAGGAATCTGCACATGTGAGTACACCTAGTCTAGCTGTGCACTGGATCACAGCATCCATGCATCTAGAGACGTAGGTCTGTGAAACAGAATGCAGATCTCTGTTAAAAGCATGAAGGCATCATCACTGCTTGCTGTCCTCTTATTGTCTGCCTGCACACTTGTTATAAACATGACTTTTAAAGGAAAAAATACTCATCTAACTTGTAACCCTATTAAGAATAAATTAATTCACAACTGCTTGCCAAAATGCTTATTCCTTCCAAGAAACTGCACTTTTAAAAATGTATTTTTGTGTTCCGCCAGTTACATATGATTCTATAAATATGCAGTACAGCAATAGCACATTATATGTAAATAATTTGGCAAAGAAAAGTTATTTTAATTGAAGTCACCCTGAAATGCTTTTAGGTGTGTTTTATAAATGAAAAGACAATCATAGAATCACAGAATGGTTTGAGTTGGAAGGGACCTCAAAGCTCATCTAGTTCCAACCCCCTACCATGGGCAGGGACACCCTCCACTAGACCAGGTTGCCCAAAGCCCCATCCAACCTGGCCTTGAACACTTCCAGGGATGGGGCATCCACAGCTTCCCTGGGCAACCTCTGCCAGTGCCTCACCACCCTCACAGTAAAGAATTTCTTCTTAATGTCTTATCTAAATCTACCCTCTTTCAGTTTAAACCCACAACCCCTTGTCCTGTCACTACACTCCCTCATAAACGGTCCCTCTCCAGCTTTCCTACAGGTCCCCTTTAGGTGCTAGAAGGCTGAGATAAGATGTCCCCGGAGCCTTCTCTTCTCCACACTGAACAACCCCAGCCCTCTCAGCCTGTCCTCATAGGAGAGGTGCTCCAGCCCTCTGATCACATTCATGGCCCTCCTCTGGACTTGCTCCAACAGCTCCATGTCTTT
>VXBL01008487.1:1371-22240 GCA_013400195.1 Aramus guarauna | reverse complement strand
CTTGCTGGTGAAGACTGAGGCAAAAAAGTTGCTGAGTACCTCAGCCTTCGCCATATCCCACGTAACCAGGTCTCCTGTTTACTTCCAGAGAGGGCCCACACATTCCCTAGTCTTCCCTTTATCACTGATGGACCTATAGAGGCTTTTCTTGTTGCCCTTGATGTCCTGGGCCAGATTTAATTCTATCAGGACTTTAGCTTTCCTAACCTGATCCCTGGCTGCTTGGACAATTTCTTTGTATTCCTCCCGGGCTACTTGCCCTTTTTTCCACCCTCTGAAGGTGCTTCCACCTCCACAAAATTTTAAGTTGCATAGATTTCATATGCCCTGCGTAATTGCCTAACAAGTAGATCTATGTGGAACATGTTATTTAACATGACAGACCATTTTGAAATTTTAATTCTTAAAAGTCCTGCTAATTAGTAATGAATTTGTATTCCTAAATTCATTAAGAAAATACTCAAGCTTTATCATTAGCACTTGAGCCCTAGGTTTGTTTCTTTTTTAAAATATTCCTCACAATGTTGCTCCTTTCCGTTCCTTCCTCTGTACCTGTTTTGTAAATTTTTACAATTCCAAACAGCTCTCTGACACTGATTCGCCATTTCCAACTGTATGTATGCACCAAGATAATGAGGGGCTCACCCATGACTGAGTCTTTGAGAGCTGCTGGAGCACAATGCCTACTGTCTTTAAAGAAACCCAGCAACCCTTGCATCATGATGTCAAAGTTAGCATGGGTGTGCTGCATAGATCCGTAAGCAGAACCTTCCACGCTGTTGGGAATTCCATCTTGAGGAGAGATGGAAGGAAAACTGTAAGGGCAGAAGTGCAGTAGGTGCTCCTGCTGCTTCTCTTCAGTTTGGTAAAGTTCAGCACAAAACTTTGCCATTGTCACACGGCTCCTAAAGGAGCCAGCTTTAATGATACATTTGGTTCTTCCCAGTTCACTTCACACTTTTCACTCACCAGTTCATTAGCACAGTGAAGCTAAAATGAGTCATTTCCTCCCTACTGGCCTTTGCATTAAAGACTTCTTACAGTATTTCTTGCTTGCTTAGTTCTTAGGAAGGGAAATACAGTGGGTTAGCCTTTGGAAAATTTTTTTTTTTTAAGAAAACAAACCTAAAACAAACAAAGCTTTAAGCTGACACATGAATTACCAACATAAACTGACCCACTGCAATAACTACAAGGACTTAAACAAAAGCCCCTTCTGTTCTCCACGGGGTAACAAGGCTGACTTTGGGTGACCAAGCCTCAGTGCTGTCATTAACAATATGATACCCTGATACCATTCTCAACACTCCATCAACAGCATTTTAAAACCGGTTCTCCCCACAACTAGGGTTTTTTTTATGTATTCAAGTATACACTTTTACTGTTTTTTTTAAACTAGAATCACAAAACAATGTTAATGAGGAAAAAATTCTTTCACAATACAGCCTTTTCAACTAGTTAATTGGTCTAAGAGATTATCAATTTTAATTGACGTATGTCAATTTATACTGCCTCAATTTTTTCCATGGTTTCTGTTTCTAGAAATTCACATAAGCATCCTTCTTCCTCTTAATATTTCAGACCTCATAGCCACCACTGAGAGACAGACAGGCAACAACTCATTAGCAAGGTATATGTGTGGATTAAACTAATTAAACAATGCTGGCAGAGCTGTTCTCCTCATCTGAAGTCAAGAGTACTCTTGCTTTCTTGATGCCGAGGCAGGAAAGTATTATTGTCCAAGTGAGCTAAGCAGCTCATCATGGCAGTTTTCCATATTTCAACAGCAGAGACAAGGCTTGAAACAGGCTTCACATATGGCCAAAAATAACCAGACAATTCCATGCAAATGGATTAACTGATGGTTCTCAAATCAAGGAAACTTTCATTCTTTTTTTCCCTCAGGAATAAACTTGCATCTTTAAAGGGGAACAGAAGATTATTTTTCTTCCAGAAACACCAAATTCTAACCTTTTCCTAGATGATACTTTTCATCAGAACTACTTACAGTAGAAAATACTGACCCTGTTTGACAGATTATCTCAAAACTACTGGGAGCAAGACATACTTTGTATTATTATGTGTAGAACTGCCTTAAAAACTTCTCTGTGCAGAGAGTGGTTTAGAGAATAAAGTATAACCACACAGAAGAAAAATGCTTTCTTGCTTACTGCTGCACAAGGTATGATCTACCAATGCCAAAAACCCCCAAATACCAGATTTTCAGGGTACTGACCTGATATTCTCCATCTATTCCATATATTTCAGGAAACAGATATGATACAATGACTGCTTCTAATCATTGGCATGCTGAGCTACATTTGGACCGGAGAACTGAAACTGAAAGTTAATTATCCTCCAAGGCCTGAAGTTGTCAAGAGCCTGATAAGGTACTTCATCTACAAAATGTTCAACTGCACAGTGATTAAAACAAAGCCAATTTATGAAAAGTGATGTCTAGGCTTGGAAAAAGTAAAAGGAATAAAAACATAGCAAAAAGTAAATAGAGGTAACACAATGAAACGTAGATGCCTTGAATTCTTATTGACTTATCCTGAGGCCTTTAGCAGGTAATTTTTCCACAGAATGACATGGAGATTACAGATAGACATGTAAGTGTTTTTAAGGTTAGGAACTTCATTCTTTCAAAAATCACGTATTTACTAAGCTGTATTTCTGACTATAAAATCATTGAAAATAATTTGCTATAGAAAATATATTTCACCTTCTTGAAGCTGGACCGGTTCTGCTGAGTTTTCGCCACTCATTAACACAACAAAGCCTGCAGCTGTTCGGACGGAGGCTTGCCATGTTGACAAGGCAACGGGTGGTTCTTGGCATGGGAAAAGGGCTCTGTTGTTTATTGGCGATCCCATCGTATAAACACATGGCCTAGATGGAATGAAAAGAGATTGAAGTTGGAGTTACAATAAGAAAAACTGAATTAAGTTTTCTGTCAAAAATCAAACCTACTGTTTTACTGAGACTTTTTTTTAACCTCAGCTATGTAGGGTTCAAACCTGTATGACATTAACTAATCAAAGTACAACCTAAGTCATTTAAGATAGGATGAAGAAAAGTAAGATTACAACAATAATTTTTACATAAATTAGAAAAGAGTAACTCTAGTCTTTCCCCTCTCCTCCTTCTGCATTAGCCCTCCAGCCTCATACTGTTGAGCTTCACACAGTTGAACCCATAAGGCCAAAGAAGGCTTCTGAATATCTTCTGAAGATGCCATTGCAGGGCTTCACCAATACCTGTGACACCTCCCTGTTGTCATCACAGTAGTGCATTAGCACTAATCCCATCTCTCCGTACAACCTGGAGGCTCATCCAAACTCAGAGCAGTAGATCTAGCTTTGAGCCTTCCAATAAATCTTGTCATTTTTATATTTCTTCTTGCAGTAAAGTAATGCATGCTAGCTCACTTACCTTTCAGAATTTCAACCACACAGCATATAATGAGAAGAAAACATTTCTTCCTTACCAGCCTCAGCTGCCTTCTCACTTTCAACATAGCAATCTTCCTTGCAGTATTGCTCTATTTGCGGTTTCTCTAACCCTCTCCTAGGCAGCCTCTACCTCTACTGCCCCTTTCCAACTTCAGCTGCAATACTTCATGCTGGCCAATTTCTTACTAGCATCTTAGCCACAGCCGGGAAGGTAACAAGGTCTTTCATTAACTCCTTCTAGCTTGCTATTGCTCGTGCATAGATGTTCTAATTCTTGTTTTACTTCTTTTGTTGCATTTTGCAGTTTTATCTTAATTCCTAGTACTTGCATAACATCACCCTATAGCTTAAAAAAGCTAAATTTTCAAATAAAAATTATATTAAAAAACCACAGTCAGTAGGTTTCTCCAGCTAAAGAAAGAAAATCTTGAAAGCATCACTTCACTGAACTGAGTTTTTAAAAACCTGTAATATTTAAAGCCAATATTCTGGGAACACAACACATTATTTTGTGAATGTTTCAGGCTAAAAACATCCTGAGCAGTATCTTTCATAACTTGAGTTTAAAAATCATCAAAACGCTTTGGAAAATAGGAGACAAGTCGTTGGGGCAAAACCTTTTATGCAATGGCTAAGATCTGAGCATCTTGTTTACTCCCCTCCAAAGAGCTCCTCCATTCAAATTATTCCTTCCCTAAAGCCAACTCCAAACTACACAGAGGGAAAGAACTCTGAGATACTGATGGCCAGAGATGAAAAATATTCTGAAGCTATTTTTGCCCTCTTGTTAAAAGTGCTATCTGTGCTATTGGATCCAGCACTGTCCACGGCACAATCAAGTTACTGTAGCTTAACTAATGCAGGCCAGCTGATCTCTCAGTAAAACAGGGAGGGAAACTGCCCTTTAAGTAGGCTTATTGTTAATGCACACAAACAGAAAAAGAAAATAATCTGGCTCCCCCTGCCACGTATTAGAGCGATTAGAGTAGAGTATAGATTTCCAGCAAAGCTCAAAAGATAACTGCAGTGGCGGGGACGTCAACCAGTTATCTTATACCCAGTAAAACACAAAGCACAGCGAACTGTAAAAGACCACTAATCTGTATAAATCTTTAATTAGCTTTAATGTCTTTGGAATTAAACTGCTAAAACTGAATCTGTAACCAACTCTGATATACATAACATAATTGGGTTTTCTCCCAGAAAAATAAACAGAGCATGGCAGTGAGTTCACAAGAAAAATGAGGAGCTGGCTTTTTCACCTCTTAGGAGGTTCTGCTTCCTCCTTATAATGCTAGCCAAGATATACTGGACATATTTACCCTAAAATGTATGTGTGCTGGGAGGGGATGGGGAGGAAAGGATGGTTCCTCTTTCATGAAAACTTTATCAAAATACACAGAATTATGAAAAGAGATCCTAGTAGAGTTTATAGGAATGAGAGGAAAGGTGGGGTTAATGACTGCTGATATACATATTTTACCAATGATTCACCATGCATTTGTGAAGACTGTTCTGCAGGGTGTGATTGGTACAACCCAGTTTTAAGAGCAGTATAGGGGATTTTCATATCCTGAAGAAATTTTAGAGGGAAATGCCACACTGACTGAGAAAATGGGCTGGCAGAACAGCATTAAGCAGAATGTTGCAATGCTGTGTCAAATACAATACAAACATAACACAGAACAGACACTACAGAGACCATTAATGTTATCTCACTCTCAGAGAGCACTTTTTACCTGCAGACCATAAAGTGTTTTACACATAATGTCAATACTGTTTTGCAGATGGGCAATATGAAGCACAGTGAACAGATCTGCTTACTACTAGTGTTCAAGCTGCCCCTACAGGCTTAGTTTCAAGCCTCACAGTCCAATACCTTTCACGTTGGACTAGGAAGCCTCTCATTATGAGAAATAATACATATTACATCAATAACTTTTTCTCCTAAAATATTTTAATGCTAAAATATATACACAGGCATGTCACAAGTCTCTAGAGTTAAGACCCAAGTAGACAGGGAGTTAGAAAAGTGGAGCAAGACTGGTCAAGTACATAATCCCTTCTTCAAAACTAAGCTTCCTTTCCACTCCTCACACGTTCTAATACCATTTCTGTCCAGTTATACTTACTAACTTCATTATTTCAAACCAACATGTATTCAAATATGTCAAAGTCTGCCAAGAAAATAGTAATGAAACATACAAGTTCTAAATTTTGAGATTAAACTATCAGAACAACAATTATATCAGCTTTTAATTAGATATTCATACATTCATAGGAAGATCACCTGCAGGCTTAATTGACAGCATGCCATCAACTGACATGTCAGCTAACATTGAACAGTCTCCTATTCTGCTTTAGAGAAGAGCCCATATAAGGTGAGCTCATGATTTTTCTTCTTTTTTTTTTCTTTCACTGGAATTTTTAATCCATTTTCTTCTCACCCTAAAATATACCACCACAGATTTATTTTTTTTTGCTTCCCATGACAAGTCATATTTTACTTTACTAATTTTTATACTTCTTTTACAGTAGTAATTTCTTTTTACAACGTAGGTAATAATGCAGTGTTAGTTTAGGACACCCACTCCAGCTGATAGTGTTCTTTGTTCTGGGTCAGGTAGCACAATGCCAGTACATAATAGGACCGGAAACACAATTCTTACATGGATGAGACTTTTCACCTAATCCAGAAGAAGAAAAATTACTAGCTAACCAAGGTACAGAAAAGAATAGCAATGACAAAAAATTACTTTTAGACTACTTTTGCCAATTGATACAAAAATTGCCTTTTTTCTGATTCATCTCTACCACTGCTAGCAAGAAACTTCATGGTTCCTTTCCTTTTTCCTACTATCTATCCTATCTGTCTTCTTTCACTTTTAATAGTTTTGTAACGTTCGAATCATCTACTTATGTAATATGTTGTTTATGCCAGCCATAATCTTTGCTACCATGGCTTGGAAGAGATAAGGAAATTGAATGCAGCAAAAGAAAGATAAGCAGAGAACTCAGACTATTCGTCTAATTATTTGCTACACTGGAAAAACAAATACAAAACACAAAGTATGTCTCTGGTCACTCATCTGGCCAACTTTATGGCTAGTCATTCCCAGTGATCAATAAACTAGGCTACTGGAGAAATCAAACAATACTTGTGGTATTGTTTAGTTTTGCTCAAAGAGTCTCAGGGCTGTCTGTTCTTCAGTAATCTCCCAGAGCCCACGATCCTTGATTCAAGGAAAACTTGATTCATGCAAACCTAACTCATCAGTATTCCATATAGTTTCACCACATAACAAAACCAGTTCAAACCAGCTCTTGGCAGATCTCCCTCTCTCATGTAAGCATAAAAATTATAATAACAAATTAAGCTACTACCTTAAAGCTAATAATAAATGTTCAGTTGATACTCTGTTCTCCAAACAGGAATCTGCAGGTCTTCTTTGAGATACCTGCCATCAAACACCTGAATCACGTCCTAAGGCTCAGCCATGTCACCCTGCTTTGCTTACTGCCTCTTTGAAGCTTTCTTAAGGAAAATGCCCAGCTCAGCAACTCTACCCCCTTCCTGTATTTGAAAAAATACATTCCCTATTTCTTCAAGGGTTGTCTCCACATAAGAATGTAAGGCAGCAACCTCCTGCAACTACAAGGCCACTTTACTCCCTGTAAAACCCTGTTGTTTCTTACTCTAAATTACAGTGTCATTGCCACGAAGCAGCAGGATTTCCTAGCACCTAAATCACACCAACTTTTTTGTTCTGCCTTACCAATTTACATTATCTGCAAGGTGCCAGTGATTGTCATCAGATTCCAACAGAGCAGGTATTTTTGTTTTCATTTTTCTGTTGAATACAACACCAGTCAGTAACTACCCATGCCTTTTTCAAACCAATCTCCAATTTAAAATTACTAAATATGATTATGAAGTGAGTGATTCCACCGACTTTTCCAGTAATCTCTGCTACTCTAATGCTGCTTCTCCTGCAGATGGATAGCTACATTTCTAAACTGATACTTCACTGTAAATTTTTTGGACTTTTGCCCACCAGTTTGTGGTCCACATCAGATATATAAATCCTGCTTCTTCTAGACATAGTACATGCACGATCTCCTGTTCAAAAGTTTTATCTTTTGGTATGGCCGTCACTTGGAAGCAAGGATAATAAGGTTAAGACAGTGCATACCTTTTTCATCCAAAGTAAATCAAATAATTTAATACTTATTGTACTCCCACTTTCCTACTAACAATAAGGATTTTTTTACTTGCTTTGACCTGTGTTTTTGGCAACTGCATTAGGTTAACAACTTCTTCAATGTTATTATGAGAAAGTTTCCTAAACTTGAAGCCACACATCTGATCGATCCTGTAGGTATTCCATTCCCTGTACATCTCTTAATACTACTTCTGTAACACCTTAGGAAGTACCACCTGACTGTGTTTAAACAAAATTTAATTTCCTACCCATAGCTTCTGTTTAAATGGTAGTAAAGATTGGAAAGAATTTTCTCTGACAATTGGCAGAGAAAACGGATTTCCTAATTGCAGTATTCCCATGGCAGTGAACAAAAAACCCAACCCCTTGTAAGCCTCCATCTTTAAAAACAGAAGACAGTTTTCCTATGGATATGAGCTGTGATACAGCTGGACTTTCACAGTTCTATTCTGAAATCAAAGGTTGCTTTTGTTTCTTGGCTAGCCAATTTACAAACACACAAGTGCTGGTTTGATTCTTCATTCCCCAAATCACTGGCTCTTAGAGTCTTCTGTGTTTTCACTTCCCTTTTAGATTTGAACACTAAAACACTTAGACTTTCATTGTTTATATGGATAATGGTATTTTCATAATACTATTTTGTTCTCAGCCTCCTCTGATCTAGTATGGTCCTCTCATTGGCATATTTTAGTGAAGCGACTTGCTTTTTGTATTCCTTCTTCCTGAAGGAGTATCATGAACCTTGCTCCTCGTACTCCAGCACGCAGTGCCTCTGTGAGCGCCCAGCACTTCCTTCCTCTGTCCTGAGCTGCAGGCACCCACCGACCCCACCTGCATCTGAGTATCACTTGTCCTGACAGGCCAGGAAACTTGCTACAACTCTGAAAAAGTATTAAGTTCACTGAAAAAAACTTGTTTCTCAGTCTTCCTTTTCAGTTGGGACAACTAATTCAGAGGAGCTATTTTAAATTTTGTAGAAGTATTTGCTCATTGCCATCCATACTTCCAGAAATATCACATCAGTTCATTTTCTACTCAACGTCTGCCTACCTTTTTTTTGGTTTATTTTTATTTTACTTCTCCATTCTATTCCTGATGCCATCTGCTCTTTCTTAGAAATCACTGCATCAGACATGAGTAATCCAACAAACTTCAGACTGCTTCATTAATTCATCAATTATAAATAGTCACCACTGGGAACAAAATTACACAAAATAACAGGAGAGAATTCCCCACAGCTGATGGCAGCTACTTAGGATTTAGTCTGTGACTTGCCTGGATTCTGAAGCATCTTATTCTCCCAAGCCTTGGCCATGAAGAAAAGAAAGCTCCTTATTCCCTTCCTGTATTTCCAGCATCCAAGAGCACAGAATGATGCTAACTCATAACACTGAAAAATAAACATTTATTTTCATGACACATTTTCTAATTTGCAGTTTGAAATTGTAAAAATCTGACTCATTTTTTCAATTTCTACCCTGGAAAAAAATTGCTTTGAAAATATCAAATATATTATGAAAATTCAGTGGATGCCTCAGACTCCATAAAGGCTACAGATTCAGGGTTACATTGGCACAAACCTGTATTACCAGCGAAACTGATAACTCTACCTCCCAAAACTAACCTCCGTAGCATATTCCAAACAACTCCTGTAAGGCATTCCCTTCCCCTCATGCTTATTTTTAGTTAGATTAGCTCCCTAATATGCCTTATCACATGGCTGTACACACACCTATGTCATTATACCAGCGGTGGAGGGAACCAGCATCCAGGTTTACAGACGCCAAGAGCATCTCTTTCTGCAAGTATATACCGGCGGGCTTCTTCCTCATTCCTTTTTAGCTGTCCCTCCCTCTTTTCTTTAGTACAAAATAGCTCTGTGGTTGACTCTATATTATAATACACTTTGGAGACAGAAAGTACAAACACAAAGCATTATGCTGAACTTCGAGGGCAATCGGAAAGACTTCAGATGAAGTAAGGAAAAATTTTGTGATCCAGCCTGGGAATCAGTACAATAGCCCTCTTTTTTTTGCAGGCCTATGCAAATGTTCTAAGTATGTCCTAAAGTGCCCGGGTATGTAAACAGGGAATGACTTGTAGCCAATACCCAGACAATGTCCACTGCAAATTGCTAGCTCACCATAGCTAAATGCAATTCTTCACTCTTAAGTACCAATCACTAAGGACACAAAGAACAATTTTGCATCCTTTAGATGGTCATTTCATCTCTGTAGGACATAAGAGATGACAGACTTAAACAATTCTAAATCAATACATTGAAGCCTTATGTTTGGCGCAATCCTTCCACATCCAAAATGGTGACATTTTGCTTCTCCAGCAGACTCTAGATGAAACAGTTTCATAATTGTTGTGAACTGTTCTGAAACTTAAGGAAATTACCTATACTGAAATGTATTAAACTCCACTTCCTAATTTTCAGTAAATATCATTGTTGTGACTGACCCTAGATACATGGTGCTTACAACTATACAAAACATTTTTTTTCTAGGTTATACTTCCATACACAGAAAATTCGTAAACATGGACTTCTATGTGTAACCTCCTGGAAATTAGAGAACACTGCTCAAGAATTCACTTCTAACTTCAAGCTCTAGCTATATATTCAAAACATGTTTAGCATGTTTCCACTACCCTGAATATTTATTAAAAATACAAAGTTTAGAACATTTATGAAAATTTCAGTCTCTTTCAAAAGGGAATACCAACTATGAACTAAATGTTCAAATAGTAAAAAATGAAAAATGTCAATGTTGCTATGTGTACTTTTATAAAGTTTTTATTCAGTCCTTACAGTATGCAACATACATAACACAGTCTGATTGGCTACAGTGCCAAAGAAGAATATGACTTTTTAAAAGCTTATCTTCAGAAGTACTGAAATTTGTCAATAGCTCTTGACACAAACGCATCTGAACAACTGCAACTACTCTCTTTGAACTTGATTTGCATTTCAAAATACACGTGTCTTAAGGAGAGGCAGGCTTGAAAACACCAGTTTCGAAAAAGGTAAAATCACTCTTTTTTTATCTGCACACAGAAAATAATGAGTGCCAGTCTCCATGCCAGTGAGATCCAGCCTGACATGAACTCCTAACACAGTTCGATAAAACAGATCACAAAAGGTTTGGCAGAACTTTTCTACTAGTTCTTTGCTGTTTCAGCAGAATCAGTGACATCAAATTATTTAAACAGGAAACCAAGGTCTGTTTTGTTGCTACGTTAGGTACCACCTCTTTGGATATTCTCCTAATCACTATCTACCTCAGGTCCTTTAGCAACCTATATATATATATCTATATATATAGATAGATATATATGTTACAGCAAGGGAGGAACCATGTAATTCAGTGATGTCTGTGATACAGTTGGACACTGCATCTGAAAAGAAGCATTTAATTACACAACATATGCCAGCATTAGCACTTTTACCAAATTGTACATTTATGCTTGCTGTATTCACCTTCGTAACTTTCATAAAGGCAAAAGTATTTCTTGAATTCTTTAAAAATACACTGATATTTTAATCTAACAATAAGATACTATAAAGATAATCAACTAGACAGGTACAAAGTATTTTTTTTAAGCAAGACATTTAAATTGGTCAAATAAATAGCCAGATATCATGATCATTTTTTTAAGGAGATCATTTCACATTTTCCAATATTTCCCACTTCAGCAAATTAGCACGAGGTCTTTCTAGACTGTTTCCTCAAAACTGTTCAATCACCCTTTAATAGCTTCTAAAAATATACTTCTTCCATAGCATTCTCATTAAAATCATACATACGGCGTAATTAACCCATCCCCTTTACTTCCCAGAGCTTTTCCTTTTCTGGATAGCTGATATCTAGGGCTTAGCCTGAAAAAATAGGCATGTGCCTAACCGATTAATGGACCTATTAATATATGCCAAGGTAAATAATGCACAGGTAGCTTACAGGATTAGGAACCAGTAATGAAAGGTTTTAGCATCTTGGGATGTCTTTCACTGATGTCATTCATAAAGATACTCTTTCATTCCTAATCCCACAATGAGGAAATGAGTTTCATTCCAGTCACTCAATAAAATCGACAAAACCATAAACTCATTTAAGACAGCACTAGAAGTAGCAATTACTAGGGCAGAAAAAAAGGTGTGAGGAATCTCCCATTAGAGGTGAATTTGCAAGACTGTCTGCTAGGACAATTACCACTTTAATTTTAACCCAAATGTGTTTAATCCTTTTTCTTAAACAATAAAGAGATGGGATCCCAGGATATTTTAATGAATAAGGATTCTTAACAATTATAATGAGAGAGCATTTAATTTAAAAAACACTGATAGTCATGCTGACTCAACACTGCTGCATACTTCTAAGAGTCAGGCAAAACTGCTTAACACCTTGATAGGTTGGCAACAAGCTTCTCCTTCCCAGTAATTAAAGATGTTTTACACATGTTATTGCCTCCGCAAAGTGCTTATTACAGTGTCTAAAATAAGTTTTTATTTTAAATCATTTTATAATACTTAATATTAGTAAGAATACTTCAAACAAACATATAAGTTTGTTAAAATTGCAACATTACCTTCTTAGGGTGAAACCCCAGTGCTGTATTGTGCTTGCAAACAATTGAAAAACTTTGAAACAGAACTGCTCTTTGTTCATGGTAAATATATTACACACACTATAATCAGCACGTATTTTTTCCTATTTTAATGATTATGTTATTGACCATTGTTAAAAGTCACGTGCCAATTTTAAGAACTAATACAGTCCTTCTTAGTATAACTTTCAGAGAAACAAAAACTGTGTATCTTTATACATATAGGTGTATATATATATGTGCACACCCACATGTACTCATCCACAAACTCTATTACTCTGTTTTACTCCCTTTTTACTACCTCTGCATGAAGACCCCAAAAAGCATGTTATTACAAAACATATGTTCTAAGGCTAAAGAAAACCTTTCTTCTTGATCATTAATGTATTTTCTAGTGTCCAAAGTCTAAACAGGGAAATGCCGAAATTCCATGTGTTCACTTCCTCTAGTGAAAACAGAGGTGCGCCCTGCTGTGCTAACATCAGCTTTGCATGCACATTATCTCAACTTGCCTAAACTCATCCCACAAAGCTTTTATTTAACCGATTCTTTTCTGTATTATAATACATCATTGTTTAAAACAAATAAAATGGAAGTCTTTATAAACCAGTCCATAGGTTAAATTTCAAAACATTGTACTAGTGTTAAATTAGAGGAAATATATTTGAAGTGGCCACACAATTCACTTCGCTTTTCTTTGGCGTTAGAACCACAGTTTCTAGGCTCCTCTGGGAAAGAATTTGACATCTGTATTAAAAAGGTCCATATGCATAATTTGGAACAATTTAAAGAATTCCCCTATGAGAATATAATGTAATAGTACTTCCCCCATACATTATAAATGGGCTTTATTTTTAGAAAGGGAAGGGCAAATATGACAGCATTGTGTACAATGACCTTTACCACTGTATTTATGGGTTCATCACATACAGAATTTGGTTTTAAAAATGTAGCAAGAAAGATTCTAATGACTGTGATATGAAAACTTATTTTCTGGAATACTCTACAAGAAACTGAAAATAAACCAACTGGAGACTACTGGCTACCATCAAACTGCCCGGCCCACATCAAGCCATCTTTTCCTGCTTCATTATTGATTCATAAAATTCCATGTGTTTGTGTACAACTGCCATGAAATGTCTCTAAAGTAAGAATAATGCTTTACAGTGAAAGGGGAAAAAAGTCAAAACTAAAAGATGCTAGTGATTTAGATGCTTAAAAGAAACCTTCAAATGCTCAAAACACATAGACAACACACATAGGAGGAGTCCCATACCAGCTGAGTGTTGATAACTGAAATGAAATGTAACCATATATTTCTAGCTTGGGAATGAAAACCAAGTATTCAATTGGACCAAATGTCTTCCTCATCTTCCAACTTTGTTCCTGTTTTTTAGGTATCATAAAGAACTAACAGCCATGAAAATCCAGCTTTGAACATTACAGTAAAACAATTACAGTTGTTGAAGTCAATACTGGATTGTAGTTTCCCTACTATGAAGAGCTTATCTTGAAGATTTCTGTACAGCACCGTGTACTTTCACAAAAGCTGGATAAAACGCCAATTCTTCTTGCAGTTTCAGTTTGCAGTTCATTTGCTATCATCAATGTATTTTACATAATAAATGAAGATTTTAAAAGGTGATTATGAGAGACTAAACAGGAAAAGACTGCATCTCTAAACTTATTGCAATATTGATAAAAGACTAGTTGTGAAGCAATTCTATTATGTATACTGATCTTTATGTTATATGATCAGTTGTGTAAGCCAGGAAGGAAAAGGAACACAAGGTATTAAAGTGAAAATAACCTGCCATGCATACCTTCTCTTCCCCTAAGTGATAATTCCCTTTTCCCTGCACACACTTATTCCAATACACGATTATTTACTCCCACTCACAATGAGCCAATGCAATCACTTAGGCCTGAGGTCGGCAAGTCCACTGGGGTTTCTTGAGCACAGAGTTTGTCCGTTCTTCTACAGGACAGCAACAGGATTCAAACCCAGGATGAAATTAAAAGAATGTAGGAGAATGCTCATTATCTTCACAGTTGCTCAGCATTACACAATTCTACATTCTTGCACCTAAGTTTAAAATTAATGTGTGCAAAGCTTTCAGCTAATAGTTACATACCTGCCACTCTGGTCTGTAGTCCATGTAACAGATCTTCCCTCCAGTTTGGTTTTGTACCATATTCTTATTGCATGAGGAAAGTCTGTTGGGGACCGAATTCCTGATTTCCTTATCTCCAAGCTCCAAGTGCCAGTAGTAAACATAAGCTCTCCACAGCCAGGTGCCCGGCTGCAGCGAGTAAAATAGTATAGCTGTTCCTTCCAGCGATCTGCGGGTAAAGTCACAATTTCATGTACAATCTGATTCCTGAGATTCTCCAGCTCCTTTGAAACATCAGTCAGCTTGGCAGATTTTGTGAATTTTTCAATGCCTGACACAGCAGCAACATCTACCTCCTCAACCTTTAGCACAGATATATCACAGCAGTCCAATACCAGCAGAAAATCCTTGTTCCCATGATTCTCTATGTCACCGCAGTCCTTTGAACTAGAAATCCCAGAAGCCTGTTCTTTGTTGCTATGGTTACCGTTTTTATCAGAAGTATCTTCTTCACCTTTACCACAGACAGCAAAATCATTATATTCCATTTCAGATGAAGAGGCACTCACATTTGTCTCAGGAACGTGGCAGGGTTCAGATGCCCTCATTTTACCGGTTTCCTCAAACTGTGACTGGCAGCCTTCTTTGCCAGTGCTGCTGGTTTGCCTGTACTGGCTCCCAGGCTCAAAGAATAGAACTATGGTGCCTTCAATAACTTTGCTTTGAAAATCCACATCCAAGTCCAATACATAGTGCTTTACAAGCATGTAGCTAGTGTTGGCCATTAAGGGCAAGTCATCCTTCATGGGATCTAGCTGTGTCTCCATCTTCCGGTCTACTGGGCAACAGTTTTACAAAGCCTTAGACATTTCTTACATATGATGTCTCCAGAAACAGCAAGGATATTCAGCCTCCCAGTGCAAAAATAACTTTGATCAATATTATAGTATTGAAATCAATGGCAGTTCCTCCACTTCTCACATGCTATTAAAAAAAAAAAAAAAAAATCAGATAATAATTTCACAATTGTTTCTGAAATGCACTACAAGTAACGTAAACTCCAGTTGCCTTTGTTAAAAATAGTACAAGCAAAGGGTGGTTGTTTCTCCAGAGAATGGCATTAAGCTAGTTGCTTCAGGATTTGCTGTCAAGAATCACTGGCTTTATTTTTCAGAGAAGATCTCAAGGGAAAATATTTCTAGACAGCTTTTGAAAACTGAAAGAAAAAAACTTTACTATAGGCCTCCTGTGCGTGCGTGTGACTCCTGTGGGTGTGTTTTCACCCACAATAATCCTTGAGAAATGATACATGGTTATGCAACATCTAATTTAATTTATTACTGCTCTGTCTGTTAAGGTTGCTATACCTCTTTCAAATGCTTTACCTCAAAAGATAGTGATCATTTTTCTACTGTGATTGTAAGTAACAAGACTAAGTCTAAATCACCCCACATGTCTTGAAGTTTTAAAGTAATAATTTCACATATACAATGCATGTCCACAGATTAATATTTTTTCCACATTACAACTACTCTCATATCAGCACTTCTAGTAAATTACAAGAAAATGAGCCAATTTACTATGTGTGCATTCCAAGTATTCCTTTGAGATTGCTCATGAAGATTTTTCAAATTTATAGTTAAATACTTAAGGCATATGACTATATCTTAATAGCTAGAAACCCATTAACACTCCTGATAATAGCAACTTACAGAAAGCAAAAGGTCTTCTCACTGGAAAATACGCAAATACCCTTAAAGGCAAGAAAATATTAGAATACATTGACATTTGTTGCAACAACAGGCAGAAGTTCATCACAAACGTTTAACTGTCATGCATTCTCTGTTTTGCTATGACCATTGAGTTAAAATTATGCACTTTTGGCTCACTTAGGTCCTTTCTGTCTACTTTCTAGGCTAGAAATAGAAATCAGAGGAAGAAGCAATTGTTAAGACGTGCAGTTCTCTCCCTGCCAGTCCAGTGACACTTTCATGACAGGCAGCCAAATCCGTTTTTAAGTGCCTGAAGTGAACAGATACTCCCTTGTGACACAGTTTCACAGCCTCATCATAGCCTTCAGTGTCCAAAGTCAGTTTTTGTGGAGTTCTCAAAGTCAGCACAGAGGAGAACCCAGACTTCCCCAAGACTGGCTATTTCTTTTGTAGGAATCCAGGGCATGCTATCAAGCTACCATCAGTAAGTGGAAGACTCAGGCCAAGAAATTATCTATACTGTTCCCTGAACTAGCTTAACACAAAGCACACAAAACTTAGCAAGTATCTCCCTTCTTTCTTCTGATGGCTTTCTACCAGTCAGAAACAACTCTTACAGGGATGTCTTTGAGGACAAGCTGAGAAAAATCTTTCTTTCACGTTTATATCAATCCTCCTGCACTTTTGCAAACATAAGAGAGCACCAAGCTCACTTCAGAAGTCCCTCTTTCCCTGAAATATCCCAGTAAATTCAGAATAATTTGAAGATTGCCTGGAAGAGACACTCATTGCATCTTTTGAACTGCTTCCAGTAGATTCTTCTCTATTCTCTGTTTGAGAGTTTCCCAGACTTTTTCTCTGACTTTAATCATCTTCTTGTTCATCACAACAATGTACTACTTTGAGTGTTTTCAAACTTCATGTATTTGCAGAAAAACACTTTGCATCTTGCACTGCCTCAACTGATGTGCACATCTACGTACTTCCAGAATTCAGCCTTGTATCAGGATCTGAAAGCAGAGTCACGAGCTCCTGCAGAGTCCCAGTGATTTCATTGTGGCTTTCCAAAGATTAATTATCTTTGCAGATATATGTACCATGTTGATCTGTGTTTTGCCAGTTTGACTTTAAAAAAAGACAACAGCAGAAGGTGAAGAATTAAGTACCCTGAAATGCCTTTTGGCCCTAATGTCATCATCATGATTGCTTTCTACTTCATCTAAGGAAGTCCAGAAAACAGTACAGAAGTGGAACTAAGGGATTTAGGAAGACCTGTAAGAAAGGCTGAGGGAAAATGCAGCAAACCTCAGCTTGGTGAATGAGCAACGTCTATAAATAGTAAATGACCATAAAAATCATGTCCTTGTTTTGATGCCTAACTGAGAATATCAGTAGAGCAACCAAAGGTTCCACGTGCTGTGACATGAGCAATGCATCTCTGATGTCTGTGTATAATGCTGTGGATGTTATTTGGATTTTTTTCTGACTATCAAAACCCTATGACTTCTGACAGGTTAGCTAAGTACAGGTGGTAAAGAAAAGAAATAAAGTGACTTGGTGGGGAAAAAAGCAACACTGAACTGGCATTCAAGAATCCCTGGTTTGCACAAATACTTAGACCTACTCATCTGAAAATAGGGTATAATATTCCACTGATAGATTTTATAAACTGAGTACTATACTAATAATAAATATCTGTACTATACTATTAATAAATGTTTATACCCCTGTTTTCCATTTAGAAGATGTGATCAATTTCTTACCTCTCAGAAGTAAGAAGCACCTCTGAACACCTTAAAATAAATAGTAAAGTTGCAGTACAGTGTCTACAAAACTGTATTTACTTTGTATTTAGAGGACTGTCAGATTTATTTAATATTAACTAACAGGGCAGATTAAAAGGTGACAAATAATGACAAACAACTCAGTCCAAATTACAAAAAAACCCCAGAATTAATTGAAGGATTATAAAAAAAAAAAATTCTATAAATATAAATCCTCTTCAAAACTATTAATACCAAAACACAAAATCCATGAGATTTGAGAACCAACTGGAAATGAAGGCCAGTGAAGCTAAAAAACATGCAGAGTGGACATTCATTTTCTACAGTCTGAAGATTCAGATCAACACTTCTGTTCAGTGCAGATGACACATCTGATCATGTTTACAAATAGAGCAACAGACAAGAACACACTTGCAGACAAGTAACAACTACTACTGCGTACACTCTGAATTTTAATTCAGATGTAACACTTTAACACTGTCTAATAGTATCTCAAATCACCTTAACTTTAGATACTTCAGCTTTCAAAAACTGTATGTAGCCTCTCTATCTCCAAGCACAAGTAAGTAAGTTTAAATGGCTGTTTTCAGGTGTCCGGTCTTCTAAGCCTCTGAAGAATTTTTAAATGAAATATCTTAAGGAGTCTACAGAACATTAGAACTGTGCGACAAAGAAGCTGATACACTATTCTGTTTTGATGGTGTTGGGGAATCATTAGAATATCTTTGTATTTTTGTACCATATTTTGATAATTTCATCTTGATATTGAATTAGCAAAAAGCTCTGTCTTCCGTGCAAAGCACTCTTCTGTTACAGATGATAATTTTACTTCTCCACTAAAACCCCACACTGGAAGTTGCATCCTATGAAGTGGGGTAGTGTCTCAAGTAATTTGAGCTAGTCCTATTTAGAGCTCTCCCAAGTGGGAAAGAAACTGAATTTACGCACTATAGTTTTAAGACAGGGTAATCATGCATGCTTTTAATTTAAATGTCAATTTTGTAATAATTTCTGCAATTTTAGCTTTTTAAAAGTAGGAGTTACATTATGAAGGTATAGCAAACTCCAGTAATCAACTGCGGAGTTTCTAAATATAAAGACTTCAGATGGTATAAACTTCAACAACAGATGGAAAATTACATTAAAAAGAACACTGAAGAAGTCTAAGGAAATATATGACCACGTGTCCTGGCTTTCAGCTGGGATAGAGTTAATTCTCACAAGAAGCTGGGAGATGACACAGCCAGGAAAACTAACTCAAACTAGCCAAAGCTGTATTCCATACCATATAACATGCTCAGTATATAACTGGGGGGGGCTGTCCTGGGAGGAGGGGTCATTGCTCAGGGATGGGATGGGCATCGGGTTCTGCACACTGAGCAAATTGCATTGTGTATCACCCGCTTTGTATATTCTAAGTGCTGTTGTGGCTATTTCCCTATTGCTCTGCTGTCCCAGTAAACTGTCCTTATCCCAACCCACAAGTTTTACCTTTTTCTTCTGATTCTCCTCCCCATCCCACTGGGGGAGGGAGGGGTGAACGAGCGGCTGCGTGGTGCTCAGCTGCCGGCTGGGACTGAGCCATGACAGTCCTTTTTGGCACCCAACGTGGAGCACAAAAGGTTGAGATAACAACAGATCTGACCAGAATGTGTTAAAATAAAAGTTGTTATACACATTTATTACATCAGGTGAACAGTCACTGGTCACAATGGTGCTTTCTTTGTTCACATGGTTGTGTTATGGAAATGCTTACTTGCCGTATGTATTTCCTGCGGCACCGTTTATCACCTCTGGGAGAGGGATCAGGATTCTCATTTTTCTGCACTGTGTAATATTGACTTACAATATAACATCATCACTGGTCATGAGGTTATTTGTATGTGGCACTACTGCCATGTCCATACCTCAGACAACATCACTCAGAATTAATAATCACACCCAATCCAGGGGGAGACAGGGGGGATACTTTCTCCTGCTCTTTCACCTCCCATTTTTCTTTCAGGCTGGTTGCAGCAGCTTTTGAGAAATTTAAATACACTTGGGATGTTAGAGCCAGCATGTTCCTATTGCTATGTCTCCTAATGTGCTTCAAGTTCTGTTCACAATTACAAAAAATTGTTTTAAGAACAACACCCAGAGATCTGCCCTGAGGCTGGACAGTCATGGGTGGCATGGCATGTGGGAGAGTATGGGCAGGGATATAGAGAACTTCTCACCCCCAATGGTCTGCAACTTCACTCTCAAACAACTGCAGGACCCTGATAAAGTGGTAAAATATTTGAAAGGAAAATGCTGTGGCTATTCCAAGGAGACACAACTTACCGCACTGTGCTGGGCCCTGGCCAGTACCTACCAAACACTGCTTGATGGTAGGCAGCGCTATCAGGGGGAAGAGAGGGAAAACAGATGCACAGGTACTGCAGCTACTCCAACCCCAGCAACAGGCGCTGTGGCTACTCCAACCCTGGTGACAGGCAGTGCAGCTGAACCAAAAAACCCAACCCCTGCCGGTATCAGTCACCCCTGTACAGAAGAAGAAATACACAAAGAAATCAGTCTGCGTAGTGAGGGATGGTGATGAACCAGGACCGTAACAAGAACAGGAGGAAGAGGCAGAACCAGAGGCAATCACCTGATCCCTGTCCCTGAGTGAGCTGTGAGATACATGAAAAGATTTCAGCTGCCATCCAGGTGAGCACATCATAACCTGGCTGCTCCAATGCTGGGATAATGGGGCCAGTAGCCTGAAATAGAGGGTAGGGAAGACAAGCAGCTTGGATCCCTGTCTAGGGAAGGGGGCATTGACAAGGTGATTGGAAAAAAGACACAAGCCTTCAGCCTCTGGAGCTGACTTCTGTCTGTCATGAGGGAAAGGTATCCCTCCAATGAAGATGATGTATGTCGGTCAGGCAAGTGGACCATCATGGAGCAAGGTATCCAGTACCTGAGGGAATTAGCTGTGTGGGAGAT
>VXBL01008486.1:303798-335165 GCA_013400195.1 Aramus guarauna | reverse complement strand
GGGGGACACACACACACACGACATGATGATGATGACACGACCAACTGATCTTTTACATGCAGATGGTCCGTGTAACTTCAGAATTTTCTCAAGATGAGGTCTGAAAAGCAAGTGTTGGGGTTTAATGCCAGCCGGCAGCTAAGCACCATGCAGCTGCTCGTTCATTGCCCTCCGGGGCGATGCAGGGGAGAATTGGAAGGGTAAAAGTGAGAAACTCGTGGGTTGAGATAAGAGCAGTTTAATAATTGAAATAAACCAAAATATTTATTATTATTATCATTATTATTATTAATAATGTAATGAAAAGGAAAATAACAAAAAGAGAAAGAAAGAAAACCTAAGAAAAACAAGTGATGCAAATGAAAAACAATTGCTCACCACCCTCCAACCGATTCCCAGCCAGTTTCTGAGCAGCAACCACCACCCTCCTGACCAACTCCCCCCAGTTTATATACTGAGCATGATGTCCTATGGTATGGAACATCCCTTTGGCCAGTTTGGGTCAGCTGTCTTGGCTGCGCCCCCTTTCAGCGTCTTGTGCACCTCCAGCCTTCTCACTGGCAGGGCATGAGAAGCTGAAAAGTCCTTGACTTAGTGTAAGCACTACTTAGCAACAACTAAACCATCAGTGGGTTATCAACATTATTTTAATACTAAAACCAAAACGCTGCACTATACCAGCTGCTAGGAAGAAAATTCTATCCCAGCCAAAACCAGGACAGCAAGTCTGTCTAAAGGGGAAGAAGGGTGGAGAGATGGCTGCTGTATCCAAACATCACAGTAATAAGGGAATGTGATTTAAGCACTGCTCTGCTCTCTTCTGCTTAGCCCAACCACACAGATCTCTGAAGCCTGATGTATGGTATCTTACCTGGGCTAGGAAAGATTTTTAGAAATCATTTCAAGTGTTGATGACTGGCTCTTAAGACAGGGAGGTCTGTATTTTTACTGAACTCAGGCATTGCGTCTAGCTGTTAATCCCTGAATGTGGTCTCATACTTTCGTCCTCTGATGTGCTAAAAATAATTCATAGCTGGCTCAGCCCTGCAATTTTAAGTCAGCTGCTGGACATAAGCATGTTTCTGTTTTCAATAGAGATTTTCCGGGCAGAAGTCTGGGCTTTTTATATTGTCTATGTAAAAATAATTCCTGGGTATTTTATGGACCATCTGATATTAAAATGACATTTAATATGAATTTTTTACTTTACAGCAAGGAGCAAAAGCTCTGCTTCTCCTCAGTTTGCTTAATAAACATTTTATAAACTTCATGAACGTGTGTCTGGAGTACATGTTAATAGTTCAAGTGTATCAATAAACTAAGTTTTTTTTTAAAAAAATCCCTAAATATGTATTTCCTAATTTGGTATTTAAATGCTATGTATACAAACTTCCACAACAGATCAAGATAGAAATGGGCTCAAACTACACATTTGCTTCCAACCTTCTAGTCTTGTCAGCAATTATAGATCTTCTGTATGAATCACTGAATTGTAGCCATGTTTCCCATTACTCATTAGATTAAATAAATATAACAATGTTGCCTGTCCTTGAGTATATGAATCATTTTTCAAAAAATGTCCCAAAACAATACAGATCCATTGACCCTCAGATGTTTAAGTCTATCAAGTTACATTTACAGTAAGGATTACGTATCTTATCAGGGTCTGAATATGAGACATATTGAATGATTATACACATTAACTCACAGATATTCATGAGGGTAAATGATTTTTTTCTATGAAGAAATATGAGTGATTTAACTGGCTTATCTGATCTTCTCAATAAGTAGGAGAGTTGGAGGCTGAAGTTTGGGAAAGTATTCTCAACATTTACAGTAAGAACATTTTAATTATTCATTTTAGGTTAAGAGCTGAAGTTCCCTATATAGCCATGGGAAGAGTTAACTCCAGAGAGTAATTTAGACCAGTGAGATTACATATACTTATGTAGGGTGCCTATTTAGATGCCTTCCAGACGCCTTTTTCACTTCATTGATCACATGAGGAGTTAAGACTCTCAGCTAGGCCTTTAAAGTTAGAGGAGGACATAAAGTCAGGAGCCATTTCTGAGGGATAGTAGACTATTAGGTTCAGTATCCCTGTATCCATGTGTCACAGGTGCACACTGCTACTACTCCCTCCTCCCCCTTGAAAAAAACAAAAGAAAAAAAAAGTACAAAAAGTACAAATGTACTAAACTGTGCTTAAAAAGCTTTTATAATTACAAATTTGAATGCTGTGATAAGGTCTCCCCAGAGCCTTCTCTTCTAGAGGCTGAAAAAGCTCTGGGGAGGCCTTAGAGCAGCCTTCCAGTACCTGAAGGGGCCTACAGGAAATCTGCAGAGAGACTGTTTATCAGGGAGTGTAGTGATAGGACAAGGAGTAATGGGTTTAAACTAAAAGAGGGTAGATTTAGATTAGATATTAGGAAGAAATTCTTTACTGTGAGGGTGGTGAGGCACAGAAACAGGTTGCCCAGCGAAGCTGTGGATGCCCCCTCCCTGGAAGGGTTCAAGGCCAGGTTGGATGGGGCTTTGGGCAACCTGGTCTAGTGGAGGGTGTCCCTGCCCATGGCAGGGGGGTTGGGACTGGATGATCTTTGAGATCCCTTCCAACCCAAACCGTTCTGTATGATTCTATGCATGCATGGAAATAATTGTGTAGAAACATTAGACTAAAGGGAAAATGAGTACAAACATTTTCAGCTAATCCCTAACATGGAATTCTTTTCAAAAATTATTCAGACTCAGTCTCACAATGAATATGAGAGAAATGCCTTTTCTTCATGGAGAGATTTCTTTCAATACGTACTTGTAGGAGAAGAGAACTTACAAAGCAACTCTTCTGTCACCATTTCATTTCCCCTTTTTGTACAGAGCATAGAAAAAGGCCTCAGGCAATCACAGTGTAGCAAAGCCCAGCACAAAGTGAAGGGCATCACTGCAATTCACTGCTTGTGTGTTAGCAAACTTGAAATTGGATGAAGGGCATTAAAGGATTTGCTCTATTTGTGAGAATGCAGAGGCCATTGCTTACAGCGGTAGGTTGGAGCACTTGTACTGTGCTTTTAACTTTCCCCTTTACAGTACTCATCACAGTGTTAAGTACCATGATCTTAATTACTGCTTTGGCTGTAAGCTCCTGAATGTCTCATTTGTCTCATTTCCCATCCCTTTCTTGGTTTCTTCTGTCACAATCAGGTGCTAAGGTTTGAAATAAAGCAAATGTACTGAGATTGCAGAGCAAAGGAATCTTTGAAGTGGAACTGGAGAAATTTAAAATTTTTTTTATTGTGATGTGTGTTAACCCAAATCCAGACAACTCATTAGTAATCTTATAATATTATTCTGAATAGGCTAGCCTCTTAAATCCTCACGTTTGGAACAAACAATTCAATATGGTATTAAATATGGTTTGTATTTAAATTCTGTGTTGGATTATCAGCAAAAGAAAACCACAAAAACTTCTCTGGCAAAACTAGCAGTTACCATGAAGCTTTTAGAAGGGTATTGGAAGTTAATTTTTTTTCTTTCACATGGATATATCTTAGATGATTTGATAACTAATGAATAAGCTACTAATCATTGCTAAACACATATTAGATGATACACTATAAAAATGGAAGGCTTAATGCACAGCTCCCTAAAATTCACTGCAAATCTTTTCACTGATTTGAGTAAGACTGAGATAAATCTCTTACCTCAGTAAGACTGACTGAGGATACGAAGCAGCTCCTTACTGTCCAGGCTGTGGACAGCTTGTTTTGTTCCTTTCCTTCATTTTGCTCATTTGAGGCATCGAGGTTAGCTGCATTTTTGTTTAATATCAGTTTTGTTTTCAGGCCCTGTGTCTGAGGAAGCTTAGGCTGCCAACACTGCTGGGAATATGTTATTTGTTTAAAACCAATCTATTTCCATAGATGTCTTAAAGCAAAGCCAACAGTACAGTTCTGTAAAAGCTTGTTTTTACAAAATCTGAATTCTAAGAGAGCAAATCTGAGTTGAAAAAGTTCCTTTAAATCTCTGCCATAACTCAGCTGTGTCTCCTTTTTCAACAAACATGATTTTTAATGACTTCTTGTTTAGGAGATGGCTGTGTATGTGTGAGCTTTCTGACGGCTGCAGGAGAATAATGGAATGTCTCTCTGCTTTCTGGTGCAGAGTTTTCAAGAAGGCTTATAGGAAAACAGAGTTATTTTCTCTCTCCTGCTTTTCAGGCTGATTTGAAATGGTTTGTCTCTGTGTTTTTTCATCCAGCCTTAGTAATGGTGTCTTTATTTTGCCCAATCTTTTTGCTTAATTTACAACAGTGACGTTTAATCTGTGGATGAGGGGGGGACCTCCATGCATGATTTCAAAGGGGTCTTCAAAAGGCAACTAAGAAAAGCAGTGGGCTTAAATCTGGAGTCTTGAGTGTCCACCCCTCCTTTGGAAACTTTTCACAATCAGTATACTCAAGAAGATTTCAAACCACTGCTCACTGCAATACTCATCTTACATCCATACTTTTTGCAATGGGTAGGGATGAGATAAAAAGCCTAAAAAGCAACACACTGTGCTCTGAATTTTTCTATGTAAATCTAGACTCTGATCCTGCAGTTCTGTATGGACCTGCAGCATCTCATATCAGCCAAGCATGAGTTCCAAGTAATTGCCATGGCTTCACTTTTGCTGCCTACAAATGTGGAGGAAATGGGTGGCACGTAAACATAGAGAACAGCTATCCTGACACACAAGATCCATAGACAGTATGCTGGCTTCCTATAACAGTGGTTTTGAGGACCTTAAGTGTGTACTAGCACTTTTTCTGAGAATCAGCTGCAAGACAAATATAATCCATATTCAGTCTTCTGAATCTCCACTTGGTTGGTGTGCACTCAACATAATAAATCGAACCATCATTGCACTATCCGTGAGAATGATTCAAGAACATCTTCAGTTCGGTATGTAATAAAACTCATGCCACTGTTAGGTTTCATGTACTTTGATCTTGTAAATGGTTTTGATGGTTTGGGTTTCTGATGTGACCTTGGCTGTTACTGAAATTTGTATACAGGATGCTTTAAACTGCTCTTGTAATGGATACACTGTAATTTCTGGGTTGTAATTCATGTCATTGACCATTCTGCCACAAGTAAACCCACAAAAATAGTGTGAAGGACAGGACCTGAAGGTGCGTGAGAAAACATCTTCACAGGCTTCCAGCCAACACAGGCTAGTGTTGAAAATGTTATATCCTGCCATATTGGCTTGTCTATTGCTTTGTTTCACTTCTTAACGTAACGTATTGGGGGTGTTTTCCTTTTGTGCTGCAGGATGCAATTTCTGCATGTGGTCCAAAGGCAGGAGAGGCTGGGAAAGCAAAATCATCATTGTGCACCTTTTCCTTCTGCAGAATCAAACGAGGTTAGAAAAGCTTCTGTCAGAGTAGAGAAAGCTCGTTTGTTAAATGTCTGTATGTCTTGACTGCCATCATAACTACTGCAAATATCAGTGCTATGGCCTTGAGGTGACAAGCAAGAAAAGATTGAATGGAATTTTATGAAATAATTTATTTTCACTAAGCTGAGTCCATCTCCTGGGGTTTTTTTAGGATGAGCCACAGCAGTCAGAATAGCGCTTCTCTGAATGAAAATAAGGCTATCAGAAGAATAATCTTCTACTTTTGTACTGCAAAACCTAGATTGATAGCATATTTACTGCTTTTGACATATTTTGCTCAGTATATAGCCATTTCATTTATTAACTTGCTTATGGTTATTAGTATGGCATTTAAAACAAGTCACAGTAGATTTAATGAATTAGGTGCTAAGGCTTGTGAGTTCATTGATATGTAACACTTCAATAACACTTGCCATAATGCATGATGTGCAATTCTACACTAAAATGTGGGCAGGAAAGTGTTGAGGAGAGATTTGGACTGCTTCAAAAGTTTTTTACGGTTGTTTTTATTTTATGTTTACATTAATCCATTTAAAAGTAGTTTTCTTCCAAACCTGGTGTTAGAGTGGGAAAGATTAGGCAATTTCAAAACTGTTGCTGAAGAAAGGATTTCCTTTTCTTTCAGTGTTCGCATGCAAAACATCACTATCTGCTGAGATTTAAAAAAAAAAAAAAAAAAGAGAACGGGTACCCAGTTATGTATTCTTCTCCACTCAGTCTTTTGATCTCATCTGCCTTTACCATTTTCAAGGTGCTCCGTAGGCACACTTGAGACTGAGATCGCAGTTCTTGCATTTAAAACAACTTTTCTCCATTTAAATCATTTAGTACGTATAGACATAGCAGAATAGAGTTTAGTCCTTTGTGTATCTGGGTTTTTTTTTTGTTGGTTGGGTTTTGTGGTTTGGGGTTTTTGGGGGTTTGTTTGTTTGTTTGTTTAAATAGAGAATTAATATGATGAGTGTCTAAGTTGCCTCACTGAAAAAAAAAGAAGTGAATTGAAGTCAGGGGCTTGGAGTGAATGACAGGTGACTGAGATAAGCCTGAAATAGCAGTTTAAAAGAGTGACAGGGGAAGATTAAAAGATATAAAGGAATGTAACTGCCAACAACCCATAGAATCTAGGACACAAGACGATGTAGAATAAAGAAAGTTTGCAGGGGAAAGCAATTCAGACAAGATGAGAGTGAAAGGGGGGTTGCCACAGGTTTTCAGTATTTTATCCAATAGGAGAAAAAGAAAAGAAATTGACATTTTCATAGTACTTGATGGGGAAAGAGAGGAAAGAACAAATAGGCTCCTGTCTGACAAATAAGGAAAGTGAGAAGGAAGGAAAATGAGGCATTTGCAATAAAAAGCAGAGTTCAGAGGGCTAAATGTTTATTCAGAATAAAATGGGATTACAGTCAGAATCGTTTTAGAAGGAAGAACTAGGTGTACTTCAAAGGCTGAGGCACTGGAGGCAACCCAGAGCTAATTTCTGATACTCCTAGGTAGCGTAGTGAATAGTAGTCACAAAGCCTCTCCTTCTTCTGTTTTCATTGAGCAGTCTATGAGATGAGTGTTTCATCACTCAAAAAGTAAGATTATACATATACTTTTGGTAATATGCTTGCGAAGATAAAAATGTTCCACCGACACAAGTGTAACAACTGCTAAAATGGGATGTAAAGCAACAACAGGAGACAGATTTGAGGGAAACCCTTTTCGGTCAGTGCAGCTCCTTCTTTCCTTCCTGCCTAGGCCTGAGAGCACACTCTGGATAGAAACAGAATTATGGCTTTGGGGTAATTACTGACAGAAGGTGGAGATGACGGACCACTTCCTGACATGCTGGTTTAGGTAGTTTTCTCAAAAGGCCTCTGGGCACAGCCTTGGAGGCAGGTATCACTCCGCTATCGCATCACAGCGAATGACAGCAAGCGAATTACAAGAATTACAGCATTGAATCCCCCAGAACGGCCTCATGTGACACCTGAAGCAGGATTCATCCAAGGTTGTCCAGTGCAGATATTAACAACAGTGGGAGCAGTTGTGTGCTTCCTTCTTACCCAGTGGAGAGGAAGGGGGACATTTCATCTCATCCTAGTGTAGATATCTGAAACAGATGAATGCATCATTTTCTAAAAAAATGCCAGGCTTTCTCCATTGGCTACACAGAGAGCTTATGGTGATGTAAACATCCAAAGTTAGGTGAGATTAGTCCTTCACCAAGAACTAAGTCTAGCTCTTTCCTCCCAGCCTCCTTGTGTCTGTATTGATAAGGCGCTGCCCTGCACGTTCCTTCAGGGGCCCTGGTGTGCAGCTTGGCACCAGATGTGCCAGTACCCAAAGGGAGCCTGTACTTCCAGTACATCAGTACCTGAAAGGGCCTACAGGAAAGCTGGAGAGGGACTAGTTACAAGGGCATGGAGTGACAGGACAAGGGGTAATGGCTTTAAACTGAAGGAGGGAAGATTTAGATTTGATATAAGGAAGAAATTCTGTACTGTGAGGGTGGTGAGGCCCTGGCACAGGTTGCCCAGAGAAGCTGTGGATGCCCCCTCCCTGGAAGGGTTCAAGGCCAGGTTGGATGGGGCTTTGGGCAACCTGGTCTAGTGGAGGGTGTCCCTGCCCATGGCAGGGGGGGTGGAACTAGGTGATCTTTAAGGTTCCTTCCAACCCAAACTATTCTGTGATTCTATGAGTCTATGAGATGAGTTCAGGACAGAGATCTGTGTTCAGCCAAGCAATTACCTGGTCGTTCAGCCTGCCAGATGGAGAAAGGCCAGCGCTTCAGGGCAGTTCAGCTCACTGTGAAGTGACTACACTTGTGCTAGGAATCACCTTTGGGGCTCACCTCTCTCTTTTTCTTGGCTGTTAGAGAAGCCTACATCAGCTTAGATTAGATATCTTTTGGAAAAGATTTATCTTACTGAACTTCAGCTAACTGTACTGCCTTTGGAGTCCAACTGATATTGTATTTAAACTCCTGTTTGAAATCAAATGAAGCAGGTGTGTGTTTCCCTGAATCAGGGCCACAGCAGAAAGCTCTTAATTTTTCTTTCTTTTTTTAACTTTCACTTTCTCAAAGTGTAATGCCTAAATTTATCAGTAACACAATTCTTTTCTCCTAGAGGTCATTTCTATGTACATCTCTGAGTGAGGGACTTTTATCTTCAGAAAGTATATTTTAAAAGAAAACTTGAATATTAAAAAAAAAAAAAGTCAGCTTTGCCATTTTCCTTATTTTAATCCTTGAAGTAACTGTTTTAATGGAGATGGCTAATGATATCCTTAACTCCATCAGGGAAATGCCATGGCAGTAACCTACATTTGCCTCTGTAAATTCCCCCTTAAAGTATCCCTAAGGCATTCTTCTGCTAACACTAATTGGCCTCTCAACTTCTGTGCTTTGAACATGTCCATTAATTTTTTTTTGTCTTCCAGTTATTACTATGTCTCAAGGCAAAGTAAATTAATATTATTAACCACCAGCTTAGCAGTGGAAACAAAAAGAATTTTTCATTCTCTTTAACATCTCCAATTTTCATATAAAATCAGCAACTTAACAATGGGTAAGATGGGCATAGGTATAGTTTTGTATTGTGCTCCTCCATAACACTCAGAGCAGGGCTAGAACCTGCCTAATAAAGCACCATAAACTAGGAAAACATGCCTAGTAACTCACAGTTTCAGTTCATTGTGCATGAAAAATTCACTGACACTAATAAGGTCCAACTTTATCATGATTATATACAGAAGATGGACACATTCATTTATTTATTGACTATGTAAAGAAAATTACTTCAGAGGTTTTAAACTGGAATGCCTTTCAGTGAGTTACTTTTAGTAGCTTTTATGTCATTGCGTGACATGGAACATTAAAGTCAGTACATTTTTTTGGTTTTGGCATACTGACTACTTTGTTTTTAATTTCAGTGTTAGAGATAGCTTTATTCCGTGATGATTTATTTCCTTCTGAATCTCTCCACAAAATAATTTCAAATGAAAAGAATGTACTTATTAGCTACCTAGAAGTACTGGAGTGGATGAGAAAATAAATCATGTTGCTATCATACTCTTGACTATTATGGCTACCTATCAAATAAAATGATTTTTTAATTTTAGCATTACCAACACCTGATTCTGTAGTTGACCATGGGAGGAAGGAGAAAATCATTGTCACTAATTAACTGCTGACACAAGCAAAAATTATTAAAATTATTAAAAAGTGAATGTGAGCGAACAAGGAGGGGAACGAGGTGCTTCAGGCACTGGAGCCAAGATTCCTCTGCAGCCCGCGGAGAGCCCACGCTGGAGCAGGCTTTTCCTGAAGGACTGCAGCCCATGGAGAGGGCACATGCCTCTGCAGCTTCTGGACTGTATCCCATGGGAAGGACCCCACACGGGAGAGGGGAAAAGCGTGAGGAGGAAGGAGAGGCAAGCGGGAGCTGTTATGGACTGACCGACCACAAACCCCATTCTCCATCCCCCTGTGCTGCTCGGGGAGGAGGTAGGGGAGTCGGGATGGATAAATGAAGTTGAGCCTGGGGAAAAGGTAGGACCAGGGGAAAGGTGCTGGCTTAATTTTGTCTGTTTCTCACCATCCAACTCTAATTTAATTGGCAATAAATTAAATCAATCTTTCCCAAGTCAAGTCTGTTTTGCCCATAATGGTAATTGGTAAGTGATATCCCTGTCTTTATCTCAACACGAGCTTTTACGTATTATTTTCTCCCTCTGTCCCCTTGAGGAGGGGGAGTGAGAGAGCAGCTGGGTGGGTGTCTGGCAGCCAGCCAACATCAACCTGCTACAACTATATTGCCTGCAAAGTCATTTTGTGAGACAACGGTAGACACAATGTCAGATTCTTACCTGATGAGGCTTGGCAAAGGTTGCTTGATTTCAGCAAAGTGATTCTGCTGACAGAGGTCCTAACCTGTGATTTTTAATGTCACACATTGTGCGAACAGTGATATTTGGTTATGTTTGGAACAAACTGCATGTGAAACTACTGAGACTCAGGAGGTGCAAGTTTGGGGATTTTTATTTTATTTTATTTTTTTAGCTTGCAGCAGTCATTATGTAGTGGAAGGCTAGAGCTATTTTTGTCTGCAGAGCAAACAATATCAGCTCTGGCCTGTGGCCTGCTGGATATTAAATTACCTGAGCCATTCTTCTGAATAAAACCTAATACCATTCTGGAATTTGCTCTTATCTAATTGAGCTCAGAATCAACATATTAGGATACTACTTTTCAAAAGGAAGTGCAAACACACAAGTGAGGAGCAATAATGATTTTCTTATCATTCACCTCTCCCTCCCACCTGCCTTCTTTCAGCTCATCCGTGTGTTATTTTGCCCTGAAGATTTAAGACACCATAAATAGTAACCTTTTTTCCCCTGGTGTTATCATTTTGTCATTGCTGGATTTCTTTAGTTGCTGGGTTTCTGTATGTGGTGGACAGCTAGCAGCTATTGTTTTTCAATAGGAACCTCTGAAAGTATCTGAAAAGAAATAAAATAAGTAGTAGCTTGAAAGAAGACATATAATAGGAAGGGGAGTGGAAAACAGGCCAGTTAAAAACAGAATGCATGCCAGCTATCACTCAGTCATTTTAGACGACTATTGCAAAAAAAGAGCAGCAGCATTAACAAAAAGCCACCCCCTCTTGCTCTGCACAATCACTGACCTCATGTGTTGCAGCCTCAGGGATGAATTTGCAGGAGTACAAGAACAGCAATTGCACTTTGAATGGGGATAGTGGCATTTCTTAGTTCACCTCTGGAAATTGTACCACCAAATAAACCCACCCTGCACATACATGAGAAGGTAGTCTGAAGCCCAGGTTCACGTGAAACTGAGCTTCAGTCACCAACTAGCTTCTGAAACTTCTGACTACTGCCTTTATGATCTTCCTGGGTGCGATCAACCAAGTGTCATGAGAGCAGCAGCTTTGGTAAGTGAGGACCTGATATTTTTTTTGACAAAAAAAAAAGTCATGGCTAGATTACAATCAGAGCCGGCACATGGCACAGCAGCGATAAGAGATACCCAGATCTTGACTGTGTGCTCAGTTTAATAAGAACCACGGAAAGGCCTGCAGGAGACTTCATGGTCCAAGTAATAGAAATTGATCTGGTCTATTGAACAGAGCACAAAGTGTGTGCTTTTAGCTTTTGAGGGCTTTATATTTCCCCAACAGCATTTTA
The DNA here is from genome assembly GCA_013400195.1 of Aramus guarauna. Taxonomy (NCBI): domain Eukaryota; kingdom Metazoa; phylum Chordata; class Aves; order Gruiformes; family Aramidae; genus Aramus; species Aramus guarauna. The sequence continues at coordinate 323,528 of VXBL01008486.1, read as the reverse complement.
ATGATTCCGTATGTTAGGACTGTCTCTAACTGTTCAGATGTTACCCCCAAACTATTTGTTTCACAGTCAAGGAGAGCTGCAAAATGTAACTGGACTCTACTAAATAGTGGGCTGGGGTGGGGTTTGACTTAATTACTCTTTGTATGTTAGGGGACTGAACCAGAGGAGATGTTTTCAACTCATTGGACTGAGATTATCTTAGTTTGGTGGTGATACGGGTTGTAAATGTAAATGTTAAAGTGTTCCTTATTTCTGGAGTAGCCCAGTGGGATCCCTGCCAAATACTTACATTTTATTTTATGTAAATATCTTTGAAAAGTATAATTAATGCAAATCTATGTAAATTAGAGTGAAAGTTTAGCCCAAGGTGTAAGAATTCCTTTACATCCTTTTGGTTAATTGATTGGATTTTCCTCTCAGTTACGCTGCAGTAACTCAGGTTTCCCTTCAGTAACTTAAAACAGGTGTTTTTCTCTGACATGGATGAAGCTCCTGTGCGAATAACAAGAGGCTCAGGCCCTGAGTCCCTGGTTTTACTAATCAATTCAAGCCACAACTCTCATTTACCATGATGAAGCAAAACCAATTCCACCAGAGATTAACTCTAGATAATGCTCAGGCTTTTTGTTGTTGTTGTTGCTAAAGTGATGAAAGAGCTTCATGAATTTCTTTAGTGAGCAATAGGAGATGTTGTTTCAATAAATGCAAGTCCTGAGTAATTGAACTCAATCAGGGTCTCGTTATAATAGCTGTTTCCTATAAATATACAATCCACATACAGTGCACTTAAAAATTATTAGCTCAGAGAGCACCTTTGAATTGCATTTCAGCATCGTAAGACAGGAGCACACAATTCAGAAATGACCTCAAATTACCATAAACAGTAATTAAAACTACTAAGCAAACAGAATTATTTTTTTTTTATTCACTGTGTGTGATTATCTGACTGTTACTAAAAGTACACTTAAATGTATTTGTATATTCAGGCCTTACAAACACATTCCATCGCTTTGTTTTGGTCAAAAGGAAATTTAGCTAATGGACTTTATTGGTATTCAGCCAGAAAAACATAGAGGGAGAGAATTCATGCAGAAGTAGAAGTAGCTCTTTCCAGAAGAATTTATGCAGGTTTTTCAAGCCTAGCAACTGAGGTGTTGCCACCCGGACCTTGTTAATACCAATGCTGTGGTAGTCACACGAATGACTGTATTTTGTTTCCAGCAAATGAAAGAGTTCTGTGGTTACAGTTCTAAAATGGCTATTCTTACATATACTAGACACATATTTTCAGTTTAATGGGACCTGAGCTCATATTACACCTATTTCTTCGTAATACCATATGTGTCAAAAGCAAAATTACATCACTCACTGCAAAAAATGGTTTTAGCTGGCTTAAAGAAAAAAAAATTCTTTCTCAAAAAATCAGGTGAAATGCCTGGAAAATAATTACGTAGAATAAGATGGGAAGAACAACAGGAATTCAGTCCTCTGGGAAGATCTTTCTGCCTCTCAGATACAACTAGACATTTCTCCATTCCAAGTGAACATTACCATTAGAATTATCACTGTTATTTAGTACTTGCTTTGGAAGAGCACACAGGTTTGAGCCTGACTGTGCCAGGTGCTATCCAAATAAGCGTGAAAACATAGATCATACTCGTGCACATTTAGAGCCAAGCTGCTAAAAATCCTGCAGCGGGAAGGTGTTGTAGCTTTAGTTCTGTGACACTGAGAACTGATTTATTAGCCAGGGGCACTGATAAGGCATGGCTGGAGTAATGAGTAAATGCACTGCCTGCGCAGTTCAGACAGGGATGAGAAAGTGGTCCAGGGAACAGATCTCCGGGCTGGTCGAACAGCCTTCTGCTGCCCTCCATGCCTGCTCTTGAATTGCCTGGTGGGCAAGATTAGCAGCTGGTGAAGACCAAAAGGGTCCCTGTTAACGTAGAGCCACCTCACGATGGGAGAGAGCAAATAACCAGGCACAGATACCTGAGCTAGATTAACTTCATGATGGATCCTTCCCCAAACCATTGAACAGCAACTTTTTGGGTATGAGGGGCCCTTGGCAACTTTAGGGTAGCTAAGAAATATATGTATGTGTACACCTATGCCTATAAAATAACTTTTGTCAGCTCTTTTGTTACTCTGCACCATGTCAGTGTAAAAAATCCCCAAGTTTAGGAGCTCTATGTCATGAACAAGACAAGTATGTTCTGCATCTGGTAGAACTCTGCATTTTTTTCAGGCCAGATATGATCTGTGACTCATAAAAATACTTTTGAAGAACAACTTTTTTCTCTGAGACTGAATCAGTTTCCCTCAAACAACAGGAATACACAAACAGCAGGAATAATGTGTATGCATTAAGTATGATAATATAGCTTTGTCTTTAAGTAATAATTGAAGTTGTGCTGCACAATCAAATATTGTTAATGCATTCTCATTAGCCACGTAGTTGTAGTGGATTTTCTTTCATTGGTGGATGAGAATATGCTGCATTAGCTGCAAAAAAAAAAAAAAAAAAAAAAAAAATTGTTGACAGCTGTAGGATCTGTGGAAGAATACAAATATGCATTGATCAAATTTAGATTCAGAGACTTGAATATTATGCAAAACAAAGCCCATGCTGAGGAATTAAAATGAGATTGAAAGAAATTCTAAAGTCAGAGTCAGATTACCAAATGAGTTTTTGCCCATTCTAGTTTTCTTTGCAGTGTGAACAGAAAAAAATAATTGGAAAATTTCAAAAGAAGGGGTTTATTTCCAAATTATATTTAAAGGTTTCTTTTAGTGAGATGCAGCAGTATGGAAACTATTCATGGACGAAGAATTAAATACAGAGAAGAAGCAAGAGCAATGCAAGTTGATTTTTGATAAGATATGAACAAAACAAAGGCATTTCCCATCTTTCACTGTTTTGAACTATACTTGTTTCCATGAGATCACCTAGTTATGAAACCAAAAATGGGCAGGTGTGGGAAAAAAGAAGCAGCATTTCCACTGCAGTTCCTGATGTCTAACCCAGATATAGGCACTCTGTCGCATGGATTTCTTGAAGCTGACCCCCAAGTTAAGGTTGGAGAACCTAGAAGTTTTAAATAGGGATTTTGCACAATTTAAGTTCATGGATGTGTTACATAAGTTTGCTGTATATGTGTACTGCATGGAGAAAACTGCCACATTACTAACTGACACAGTATTAGCTGAAACATCGGTTTCAAGCTCATTTATTGCCAATGCCACAGAAGCTGATTGTGTTCTTTGGGAAGAATGAAACATAGAGAAGGTCTAAGGGAGCAACATATGATACCATGAATAGAAGAACCAGCTGTTTAATATTTGCAGTAATATTTTCTCTGTTAACACACAGGCTGGTGGGAGGGGGTGTTCAGAGAAAGAAGGCGAAGATTTTCTGAGAAGTATCAAGCTAACATTAGTGAAGGCTCTTGTGAATCTTCAAAGTATCAGACAGGAAAACTGAAGTTGTGCCAAGAAACAGAGCTTCACTGTTGTCTTATACAAATCTGTATGTGTGTATGTGTAAAGAAAATATGTAAAGAAAACAATAAAAGAAAAGAGAAAATCATCAGAGATGACCTTGGAAATGGTGGGAAGTAGAACAATAGTATGTGCATAAATGTTCTACAAGCTGTCCTCTAGTCCTTCTGCTGATGGAGGCAAGACACCATCCTCTCCAATTTGCCATTTTTATTTTGTCTCTTGGAGTTGCCTGTACTTACCTTCAGGTGATACTTGCTGAGGCCTGTTAGTGCCGAGCAGACACCAGTCCTGTTGGCAGTCAGGGTGAGTAAATGCATAAGAAAGAAAAACAGATTGGTCACTATTTGAAAACATATGCACCATTTTGTCTGGGCCCTGGTAATGGCCCATCTGTCATGAGCATGAGTGCTCCAGAAGGACACGATGGTGCACGTCCTCATGCAGAACTGTCTCACCCCAAGCTGAGCACTCAACAGCCCGATTTGTCTCAGAAATGTAGTTCAGGAGGGATTTAAGCTGTCCTGGGATAGTGAAGCTGTTACTCAATATGGGGCTACAGGACATGTGGTCTTCTCTTGCACTAGCTATGCCCTAGGTATTTACTTCCTACCACTTGTGCTATGACAGATCCAGCTGTTCAGGCCATCTTGGAGGACAAGAGTCTTCTCCTCCAGAAAGACCACTGACTGTGCTGGTTTTGGCCAGGATAGAGTTAATTTTCTTCATAGTAGTTAGTACAGGGCTATGGTTTGGATTTGTCTTGAAAACAGTGTTGATAACACAGGGATGTTTCAGTTACCGCTAAGCAGTGCTTACACAGAGCCAAGGCCTTTTCTGCTTCTCACACCACCCCACCAGTGAGCAGGCTGGGGGTGCACAGGGAGTTGGGAGGGGACACAGCTGGGACAGCTGACCCCAACTGACCAAAGGGATATTCCATACCATATGACATCATGCTTAGCTTATACAGGAGCTGGGGGAAGAAGGAAGGAAGGAGGTGATGTTCAGAGTGATGGTGTTTGTCTTCCCAAGTAACCCATTACACGTGAGGGAGCCCTGCTTTCCTGGAGATGGTTGAACACCTGCCTGCCCATGGGAAGTGGGGAATGTACACATAGCTTCCATCCTTAATACTTAGGGAGAAGTCAGGATGACTTCAAAATACAAAAAATTTTGGAAATGCACATACTCTTCTCAAAGACAGAACTGGCAGAGGATGCGGAGATCTCATGCAATAGGCAGTACATGGTAAGCTCTCTTGTCTGTCCCCAGCTCACGTGATGAAATGCTGATCCTAGTTTGGCACTCTTGGCATTAGCAGGCTAGACTGTGTAGCAGAGGAATGGGACATGGACAGGGAAAGAGGCACAATAAAAAAACCTGAGAAAAATGATAGTTACCTGATCCAGCAAGGTGTCTTTTGTTTTTTTCTGTTGTTGGATCCTGTTCTTCTTTCTCTTCTCTTTTTTTCTTTAATAGCCAATTCACAACTGACTATGTTCCCACGCTATTGCACTTGGCCTTTGGTCTCTTCTAGATCCCGTGGAATGCCCTGTAGCTCTACATCATATTTTCTATTTTATGTGCTTTTTCCCAGCTCAAAGCATCTGAAATTTCAGATGGCTGTGGTACATCTCACCAAAGTGGTATTTTTCTAGCACAAAAATAAGTAAATGGGATGTGGCATGAGAACATGAGGGAGAGTTGAAACACGTAAAGACTGCTGAGATAGTGCTGAAGGAATGTATTTTATTAAAGGAGCCAAATCCAATATAATTTCACCAAATCTCTGTGAGAAGGGTCTGGATCCTCCAGGGTCTTGCCTGAAGTTAGGTGAATTTTGAAGGTTTGAGAATTACAGAACTGATTGTTCCCTGTGTTCAGCAGAGTCACAGATCTCCAAAGAGTTCTACGCAGATATAGCACAGGGGCTTCATCAAAGTCAATTGCTCCAGGTTGTCCAATGCACTATGAACCTGACACTTCTGAAAGCCAGTATGTTTGCAATTGCTAGGTCAACAGGGAGAAGCAGGTGTCTATGCCCTCAGGAGAGGTGAAGTGCTCTGTTTTGTCTTTCAGGTTTGCCTTTTACCTGAATTATTCTCTTCCAGCCAGTGTTCCAAGTGTCCAGACAAATGGTTTTCAAGTAATGATCTATATCTATATATCTACATCCCTGCATCTATCTCTCTATGTATCTGTATCCATGTCTGTATCTATACATATGTATAAATATTTTTTAGTTTTATCCTTTGTCACTTTGGATCACATACTGTTAGCAGAGGTGCAGGAGTCACTTATGTGCTTCTTCAAAGTTTGCAGAGGCCAATTTTATTAGCAGTTAATCTAGTTTTCCCAGCTGTGTTGACCTGGCTCTTTCTTATGTGCTGAATTTCAGAGCAATCCCGTGCAATGCAGAAGACAGTTCCCTCTGTCTAGGAGTTCATGTGGCTTTTAGTTGGTCCACAGTTTCTGGTACCAAAATGAATGAGCACTAGTCTTTACATAGCCCATAAAATCCAGGCACTATTTTGAATAATGACCATTTGTACATGTGTGTATTATGAGCAGCATTTTACCCCAGCATTTTTGATGCACTTTTATACTTAGGATTCACCTCATATTTTATAATATTGCCATGCTAACTAGTAGAGGACTGTATTCTCATTCATGCAGAGAAAATACAATCACAATTTTTGAGGCAAGATCTTTTGAGCTTAACCTTAGTAACATTCTGTTATTTCCCTCCCTGCTAAACTCTGAAGCATAAATGTCAAAATTAAGCCTTATACTTATTATTGTCCTTCTTGCTTAATATTAAGCTTCCTCTCTCCCCCATTCATACACCACACCTCCCAATAGTATATTCTTGGGTTTAGTAGGAAGATTACAATCACACGCCTTAAAGAACCTTTGTTACTGTGTAATTTGGGTGTAAAGAAATTAAAACATTCTTTAAGAAATTGTCCATTTTTGAGAAGTTGTGGGTAGAACTAGACAGCAAAATTTAATTCCTAATTGAGTTTAAAAGTATTATAAAATATTCACCAGTAAATGTGTACTATTGATGCTGAAGTCTGTCACTTTTTATACAAATTTACAATTCAGTACCTATTATTTCTACAAACAATGTAAAAAAAAAAGGAATGTGAAAAGGTTAAAAAAAGCTTTACAGTGCATATAGTCTCATTAGGCAAATTTGTATTGTTTAAAAAGGGAATTCTTGTATTTCTTAAGCTTGTAATTGTGATCAAAATATGCAGGCCTGTTTTTTCTGAGATAAACAGGAAATTGACTCATTATGAGACCTTGTAAGAGGACAAGGAGATATTTTTTCCCCAAACAATTCATTCAGACACTCATGGTCATTCCCACATAGATTTCTCTCAGTCTCAGTCCCAGCGATAAGCACAAAGACACATGTCTGAGTGCCCAGGGTCACTTGTGTGTGACAGGGAAAAGGGACACCAGCAACTGAATGAGGTCACCATGTTCTTATTGTCTGGCAATGATAAACTATTTTTTTATACTTTTTATGAGCCATGTTGTCATTCTTTTGCGTCGGAGTCTTGCTTTCTTCAGGCTGTCTTAAACACAGCAAGGTTTTGTCAGTGTTTCCTCATTTTGGATCATCTCGTAGCTATACTCAGTCTTCCCGCTGGGATAAGAGGAAGACGAATAGCGCACACACTGTGGTGTCACCTTATTGCCACCTTCCTGTTGTCAGGACGCAGGTCTTCTGCTGACAAGTCATCTGTGCTGTGGCTTTATCAGATCCTAGACCTGCTGGTCTTGGTGTGAATATCAACAGGTTCCTGGGTTTTAACCATCTATTGCTGTCAGTCATGTCCTTGGTAATTAATACACGCTATTATTTTGGCCTTTGTTCTATATTGAGTCCTCTGATGATTTCACACACAGATATTTCCATTTGTTCTTCATTCACACTAATCAATAGTTCTGTTAAAATTTCCATGAGTGAATGCTTTGGATCTTTCTCTCCAGTTTTGACATTCATTGTCTTTTTTTGCAGTATTTTGTTCCCATTTTCTCTACAACACCTTGACCCTTACTATGTACCTCATCCTTACAGCAGCTCATCTAAGTGCATGGTTTCAGGCAGCCTCCTGACTCCAGCAATTGATAAATTCCCCCATCTTCCATCTAATCGTTTCACCTGATGTCTTAGAAATTTTTACTTGGGCAAACTGCAAAAAGCTGAAGTTAGCATGGCTTACGTGGAAAGCCTCTTCTCTTTCAGAGGCTTCCTTAGACTGACACGTCTATGTTGTACCTAATGTTTTTTCCTCTTCATCATCTTCTCTTTTGTTTCCTCAAATACCTCAGTTATTTCTCGGTGTCTCCTTGTCCCAGTTATTATTTCTCAACATCCCAAACACAACACTTTATGCTGTTTAAAATGCAGCTGTTAAATACATTTACACTGCACACCCTGCACACTGATTTGATCACAACAGAAAGGGAGGCCATTGCCAGTTTGACATGAAACCACAAATAAATTATTTTTATTACCCTTTTTCTCATTACCCACTAGCTTGTTAGGAGACTGTAAGAAATGTAGCGCAAGTGCTCCCTGATTTTTATTTGCCTTAACATAAATCATATAGTTAATACAAGTGAACACACAATACTTATATGTTTTTGGATGAGTCTCCTTTTTATTGAGATTATAATGTCTTTGCAACAGAAGATTTCTTCCTGAGAGTGGAATAATGGTCCCGTGACTCCCCCAGGCCTATTGCAATGCAAACAGAACCTTTATTTTCCATGAAGATTTCTTCATTCTTAAGAAATTGTTGCGGAGCTCAAACTATTCATCAGAATTTTACCTCATTCCCAGGGAAAATGAAAATATAGTATTCACGAATGATCCCAGAATCTATTCTATAATATATTTTTGGTACATCTAACACTGAAGCACCACATGCTTTATATATCTCTGTTAAGATTACAAAATAGCTACCATATTTTGGCTCAGAATACATTTATGTCCCTAGTCCTACACTTCTTTATATGAAATTACTTCATGTTAATCTTCATAACAAATTCATCCTTGAAATTCATATCTTTAGATTCTTAATACATAGGTGCTAGAAAACAATATATATATAAAAAAGGGTATCATAACCATAATGTAATAAACCCATCTATAATGTCTTGGAGAGTTCCAGCTGTAGTTGGGAATGCCATTGGCACTTACACCAATTTGGACCCATCTTTTCTTTTAAGTTCCTCAGTCCAAGTAAATATAGTAAGCATCTTTCAATGTAGGTGATTAAACATAAAGAGGTCAGGTAATCTCTTTTATTTAATGGATAAAATAGCATCTAGTTCTGCCTCTAGCATTTCAGAACAGTTACCATCTTGTTTTTTATAGGTGTATAATAAAATGCTGAAGCAGAAAATAACAGTGAGAGCTGCCAAAGCAATTATATTTTCTGCAAACTATTAAAACCACTGACAAATAAAATGCATTAACAACTGGATCATTAATTACTTTAAATTATTTAAAGATGTTTAATAAAACAACATTTTTCCATAATTTGTTTGGCAGATGTGCTTGTGTGTTCAAAATAAGCTGCTTATTCAGTGCTCATGTAATACTGCTTACTGGGGCTCCCTTGTTCTGGATCATTAGACAGGAACAAGAACAGTTTATTTTGTTGTACAGGATTGCATCACACATGGTGTGATAATCATATGTCTTATCCAGTAGCTACTCTAATAGGGACCATAATGTAAACAATGTCCCATGCATTGTGTAATGTTCTAGATTTATATTTGCAATTACAGTTCTGCAAAGAATTTCCAAATCAATATTTTGAAAAGGCTCCTGCTATGAATTCACTGATTTATTCCCATATCCCCAGCAAACAGTCTGCCAGTGTAAACTGGCGTGCCTCCATGTGCACGTCAGTTGTGGATCTTGTCATTTCAACCCAGGTGTGCCAAAGAGATTGTGGATAAAATGAAAGCAGAAAAGACAAAGAAGGGAAAGCTAAAATAATTAAGCACCTTAAGTGGCTTTGATCATCTCTAGCATTGCTACTTCACACATCCCACCAGTAGTTCTATATGCAGTTCCACTCAACTGCACAAAAAAAATATTCAAAAAGCTGAAAATAAGGGAAGAAAATTAGAAACTTTCATTGAAACCACATTGAGTTACACCAGCTGTGTGCATGTCCTTTTCAGCTTAATTTATATGCAAAACATTGGAAAGGCATAAAGTCACAGAACTACAAAGCAAATGAAGACTCTATTATATTACCAAGGAAAGCTGGATGCAATATTTTTGATGAATACAACTCTTTGTTGAAAAGCTGTTTCTTCAGCAAAACAGAAATAGTTATTGGAGATGTATGAATTCTGCAAAGATTTTAATGAGAAAGTATTTGATAGAGGGTGAAAAGCAACCCAAGTAGTTAGATGGAGTGCAGTACTTCTATTTTTGGCAGGAAAAAGTTGAATATGTATGTAAATGGATGACCGGACAAAAAAAAAGGGCAAATGAAATTCAATATAGATAAATGTAAAGCAACGTACATGGGAAAAAAAACCCAGCCCGATAATTGCATAAAAAGATGGGCTCTGAAGTGGTCGGCACTGCTGTGGAGAAAAACCCTGGGGTTATGACAGATAGTAGAAAACATCAGCTCAGTAGCAGTCAAAAAGCAGATCGAGTGCTAGGAATCATAAAGAAGGAAATAAAAAATGAGGAAAAAATCATCACCTTACTGCTGTAAAACCTGGTTTTTTTTGCAGAGCTGATACACCGAGCGGAGGCCTGATCTCTCCATCTTTTAAAGGATATGTTGCAATCGGAAAAGGTTAAGAGAAGGAGTGTGAGAATGATTAAAGGATGGAGAGTGCCAGAACAGCTTGGCAGAGGTCTGCAGACCTGTGAGTGGCACGGGAAGGGTGTAAGACTGTTTGCTGTCTCTTCTAGTGAGAGCAAAGCACCGTGAAAAGCAACTAGCGGTAGCCAGATTTAAAACAAATGTAAGGAGCCAGTTCTTCATGAAATGGGTAGTAAACCTGTAACACGACTTGCCAGAGGATGCAGCCCTTTGTGGCTGTGCGTCGGGTGATCTTTGCACAGATAAATGTGCATCTGGCCATCTTTATGAACAGTTACAGTGACTATCCAGATTACTGCAAATCCTGCCATTTGGCTTTTGTTGGATCAGGTCCTTCATTTTGCAGACCTCACATCCAATTTATGACTGATTATCTATTCCAATTCTTTTTAGTAAGACAATGGAGTAATTTGGCTTTTGTTCATATTTGATACCTTCTGTTTTCACAGTAAGATGTCACCTGCACGACTCGTATTTTCAAGTCTGCCTGAGTTGTTTGTAACTGTGATGACAACTTTAGAGCAGAGTCAGGAGGTCAGGACGGCTGGCTTCTGTTTGCAGTTTAATCACCGAGCTAAGGCGGGTAAATTACTCTCTTATCTGCACTTACAGTTTGCCTATTTGCAGATAGGTGTAAGAATAATCCTCAAAGTGGGAAAACAGAGTTATGTTGTGCCCTCAGGTTTCTTGCTGTTCTCCTAAGATATGCTCACTACTTCTAGGGGAAGAGGATTTTATTTAAAGTGCATGCAGAAGCTATGTGGAAAATGCTGATCCTGCAATATGCAGGAGCTGTGAGCTCGTCTGGACCTGTGAGATGCTGCGACCCGCTGCCTCAGGAAGGTGATGTGTCCCCTGATTTGGGAATCTGGCATCCCTGGGCAGTGAGCGGGGAGGGGTCACACGGTTCTGCCGGGCTCTGTACATGCATGTCCCAGGACCCCGCATCTGCTGGATAACCTTGGTTGGCAGTACCCTCCTGTGGTGAAAGGCTGTGGGTCCTGGGCGGTTGCTCGAGTTTCACGGAACTGGGTGTCTCTCTGCCTCTCACAATGCCAGCATTCTGCTCCCGTGAAAGAGAGCCATTTCCAGGGCCTGCTGAGCTTTTACCCATTTTCCTCCCTCTGAAACAGCACTGAAATAGTTGCCTCTCACACATTATAGGAGCTGTAATGAGCCTCCCACATAAAAGCTTAAAACTCTATTGTAATAATTCGACAGATGAAGGGTGGATTTGATCCAATGATCCAAAATAGAACCAGATAAATGGGAAGCCCTCTTATGATTATCAGAGCCCCAGGGATACAACTGACACCTTTCTGTTTTCCTTTCTTTCTCTTTCTGCTTTGTCAGTAAGCTATAAACCTCTTGCTGAGCTGTAAAAAAAATCAGCAAAGACTGAAATGAAAGAGGTACTGCAGCTGTAAAGCAATTTAAAGAGTGCCCTTGGTTTCAACAGCCAATATATTACAAATTCCCTGGATTTTTTTTCTTTTTTCCCCATTCCATTCTTGGGAAATCACACAAAAAATCTACCACAAACTCATAAAATAAATGTTCACTAATTGTTAGAATTTCTTTAAGCTAATGGATCTTCCTGGCTAACTGAGTTTGATTACTTGCTGACCTTGGATCTGAAAGGGTAAATAGAACTGGGTCAATAAGACAGTCAATATTTAAGGCACAAGAGCCTGAAAGAAGTTATGCTCTGTAGAAAATAGTGGTAAAATACATTGTATATAGGTCTTCCAGTTGAACATGAGCTCAAACAACAGTCTAAATGTAGCTGTTGTCTGTATCTTCAACCCCTTAATGATCACACTGAACTGTTTGAGAGACCACGCTCATCATTCCTCCTAGTGTGCTCCAGGTCTCACAGGGAGGTATGGATTTTGTTCTAAGAGAGCATCCAACATGCCATAAACTCTGCTTTCTTTTCTGGGTTTTTAATACGTACAAATTTTTTTCCTGGTTTTCCTTGTTTTTTCTCCTATGTTGAAAATTCCTGGACACTCTACATTGAGCGTCCAAAGCTCCGTTTGACTTGCCAGGTCTTTGCGATACTGGGAGATGCTGACCTCACACTTAATGTCACAGCCAATATAGCTCAAGTTTGGAAACAGATTGGTGAAAAGCATCATAGAGAAATCAAACCTTAAATCTTCTGGAATTTCTTTAGAAAGATGGATCCTTGCATGACTCTTGAAGTAGTACCTAAGTCTGAATTACGCTGATCACTACTCCAACTCCAACCCAGCATTTCCCAAATATGAGTGTTTCTTCATTTATTTAAACAAAACACCTCAGGAGTCTCATGATGTACAAAGCAGTATCTCAGTCGTGAGCAAAATACTCAGAATTATTTATCAGTAGTGACAAAGGAGTCTAAAAGGCTTATACTTGATGAGTTTGGAAATGTTTGGTGAGCACAGAGAAATTACAGGTGTTGTAGTCTTTAAGCATCTTGATTTTGGTTTTGTGGTTATAATTTTTCATATGACCGCAATTTAGTGATGTTCAATGCTAGTGATCTGCTGAAGGGGACTCTTAAGAGGCTTGTTATAATTCTTCTACTAGATCAAAGACAAAGACAGAGTGATGGCCTTGCGTCTGATCTGGAGGAAGTCCTGCAGCTCACCTGTAGGCTACTACTTAATCACATTACCAAGACACATACACATATTACTGAGGAGCAAATGTTTTGCCTGTGAAGTGAATCAGATTGAATTGCAGTCACCCGGAGCCTTAGACAGATTCTCAGCAGAAACAACTATGAGTGGTCCTTTACAAGGCCTCTTCCTCTATGAACTGATCATAGATGGGAAGTAAGGTATTTGATTCATCAGTGAGTTACATTCTGGTTCCAAAAAGGGACTTGATGTCCAGGAGTGCTTTCAGATCCCACTATAGTATCTGGGGAGAATCTAGTGCATCAGAATGGGAATCAAAGTGGGGACCGTCCTGTAGGTGACTCTAAAAGTGGTGAATGAGGAAAACAAAGCAAGATATAAGTCTGGAGCCAGTGCATTTTCACCTGAGATATCTTCAAACACATAAATGTCGTTCATTCATAAGCAACATTGAAGTCACTCATTAAACAGTCCATGGGGCAAAGGATACACTATAGTCCTCATGGTCTTTGTGTTCTGTCTCTGGTGCAATGAATCTTGAAATAGTCTGTGCACAAAGCTCAAAGTAACATTGACTGATTAAAGAATGGGAACAAATACTAACATGTTCTTGCAAGGTCTTTCGCTCTGTGTACTCACTGTCAGCCAGAAGAGTCTACTGATTAAGGTAATCTCAGGAAGACATAGGAAGTAGACCTCAATCTTCCTTTTTTTGGATATGTGACTTAACTAGTGAGCTAGAAATTTGGAGTATAGGCTGAGGAGAGAAGGTAGCAACAGCAGTATTTTAAAAGAAAATTATTGCCACTGTGTAACACATCCATGGATTTATGGTACTTGTTTTCAGTGTACACTTACTGAATGGAAATGATGACTAGATACTGGTAGGGGAACAACTAATTTCTAGACTCCTAGTGATTCTGGACATAATATGCCAAACCTCATGGAGTGTGAGGCATGGGCAGGGAAAAACTCAATTGCTGAGCAACTCTCACTTTGAAAGCAGTGATGCTTCCAAGACTAGTTAGCAGCTAAACAGAGACTTGAGAACTGCAATTTTGAACTTAGGGAGTCTAAATTCTGCATAACTACTGGCTTCTTTTATTTTCAAATGAAGATCATGTCAAATTGTAGCTAATCACACTCTCAGAAAGCCCCTACTGTATGATGGCTACTTTCCTCAACAGTACTGGTGAACCAAAAATCCTTAAAATTAGAAGACCAACTGCTTAAAACTTCCTGGTCTGAACTTCAGCTAAACCTGCATTCTCTGTGCATCTGGCATCAGAAGCCTCTGACGTATGCTTACCCTTAGTTTATCTTATCTGCCACGCATGGATTACCATCCCTGATATTGTCCACAGGTGGATTTCTTTGACTTTCTAGCAATTTATTTTTCAGAATACAAAATGAAAACTACCAGAAAAAGCTAATTTCAACTGGCTCTTCCCCTTTTTATGATTCCAACCTTTCTGCAAATCCGAGCGAGAATTTTTTGGGTTAAAGGGAGAGATTTTTACAACTTTATTGCTGCGTAGCACACAGTCCATAAAGCTTAGCGTGAGCAAAAGGAGGACTTTTTTATTAGAGATCTTTGTTAAAATATTGGCAGCACATCACCAGACAGCATGCATCTTTCCTTGATCTTTGCAGTATATTTGTTAAAACAATGCTTATTATTGTAACACACATTTGTAAGCCATATTTGTTTTCTATATTTAACTATAAAGTGTTCCCTATAGGGAAGATCAGATTAGCAAGTCAAAATATGTTATTTCTAAGCACTTTGTTACTGAGGAGAAAAGGTCTTGTGGACCTTGGCCAACCGTTAGTATTGTTTATATATACAATTGTCTTAAATATTCATCCTGACTGTTTGAAAAACTCACAGGCAATGTGTTCTGCCACCAAAGGTTCTATTTATTAATTGAAATGTTGTTGAGAGAATTCAATCCTACAGGATGAATCACTGTGGCTCTGAAGAGGGCATTGTGATAGACAGATAAAAGGGAATCAGTATATATGGTTTCATCAGAGAAAAGAAAGACAGTCTGATTGCTTTGCTTGTTGGAACAGTAACAATCTATTTAAGAATATTATTACTGGAATAGCAGTCCAGTTTATTTCAGGCTGACTGGAGTTGTTTCAAAGGCTCAGAATTTCTTTTCTTCATCACTTTTACACAGTTCCAATTCACACTCGGGCGGCTGCTCTTGCTTCGTGCTTATTCCAGATGCTGCCTCACTTTCTTGTTTTGCTGGGATGGCTTTCATAAGCCTTTCTCATTGAAGCATCATCTTTTTTGTCGAGCAAATGGAATATCCCAGTATGTTTTCTGACAGCTATAAAAGACAAAAATCTCCCGCTGATGTACTTGCAGATACAGTCCCTGAGACAGTTTTTCTATCTTAATGGAATAGCTAAGGTCATGATTACAGCAGGGCTGAAAGGTCGGCCTGGTATTTCCATACTGGTACAATTATATTGCTTACAAGAAAGAGCCAGTTTTAATAAACTAGTACATATGGAGACAAATAAGCATATTTTGTGAGCAATGAAGAGGTTAAATACTGCTGCCCAACTTGCATTTCTGTACATTCTTTATGTCATTGTTTGCTTGAATAATGACACTGTTACAGAGTAAGTTAGAAAAGAAAATCCTTTTTTTCCAATTACAGTTCTGTAAATAAGTCAAGGAAATGGTTTTCAGCTGTATGCTTAATAGCAAAACCAGCAAAGTATATGTACACAGCCAAAACTCCCATTGACTTGGGCAAATATTTTCAAGGTGCCAGAAGTGCATGGACCCTGCATTTTTGGGGTTTGATTTTTTTTTTTTTTTCCTATGGTTCTTGTTTAAGCAATAGTCAGCTTTCCACTAGCACCTACATTCTCTCTGAATGCTTTCTTCTCTTCCAAAAACATTTATCTCATACAGTGGCTACCCTTTAAATATCTATTGATCTCAGAGCCTCTCCTGATTCCCTTTAATACGTTACTGTAGAGCAGTCTGACCTTCTCTCTTGGTGAGAATTAAGTCCATCCCTTCTATCACTTTAAATGCTGCGAGGAAATCCATATGTTCAATTTACCATATATACTCTGTCAACTTTCTGGGGCAAACTGTATATTGTCTCCTTTGCAATTTGCTTGCAATTCCACTGTCAAAGTGATAGCTGCCATATAAACAAAGAAGTTTTCTATCCCTCTAGCAAAAAATGCTTTCTATCTAGACAAAAAAGAATTAGAAACAAAAACGCAATTAAAAAAAATAAGTCTAAAATTTCCAACTTCTTCCCTTTTCTTCCATACTACGTTTAGTTGGTATTGTCCTCAAGAGAATATATCAATGTGTAGAGGATCCTAACTGCAAAGATTAATCTAGCTGAGACATCACCACTGATCAGTCATCTCTAATGGAGAAGGCATAGAGGAACAGTAAAAAGAAGTTGTTAGCATCATGCATGAGAGTGAAAAGAAAGCCAAGTGACTTGAACTGTAAGTGGCAGATCAGAGCAAGAGAATTCAGAGGCCAGTAAGAAAAGATCAGACCAAAGGGCAAGGATGTTGATTCTGTGTATCTATGTGTCTGTATGTATAGAAAGACAGGTAGGTATGTTTTGCATGAACCGTGAGAAGTGTGAATATTGAAAGAGGCCAAAGAGTAGTAGGGAGCAAGCAGCAAAGTGGCAGAAGTTAAGTGCTTGACCGAGCATTTACCATAGGGACAGGAGGAAAAGGTCAGCTGTGAAAGCCAATTTACCTAAGAGCACTGCTTGGTGGTTTTGTTTTGTTTTGTTTTGTTTTGTTTTGTTTTGTTTTGTTTTGTTTTGTTTTGTTTTGTTTTGTTTTGCTTTGCTTTGCTTTGCTTTGTTTTGTTTTGTTTTGTTTTCCCCCCCCTCTTCTTTTTTCTCCCTGCCTTTAAATGAGCTGTCTGACTTTTCGGTTTTCAAATCATGTATCTGTTTGCCTTACATTAATATCCATGTCTTGTTCTTCTGTGTTACGTTACCTTTGAAGTGTCTAAACACTTGTGCTTCTCCTAGACAGACTTAGCACTGAGAAATCTTGGTATTAGATACTGTTGAGAAACTTCCAGTTCCCTTATTTTCCACCTTGCTTCTGACAAAGTATCGTGGTAGTAATGCTGAAGCTCCAGTCTTGTATTTTGCCTCTTCCTTTTTTCTTGTTCTTTGTGTTTTTCCTCAGTTAAATATCAAGGTATTTGTCCCTGTCCTAGAATCAGATCCCTCCTGGTTTTCACCAGATGCATCCCACGTCCGTGGCCTTTATGCACTATGTTAATCCTGTCATACACCTCCTGAACCATCCTTTTTCTTTCTGCTTTTCCAAGTAACTGTCTCACCTTGCTCTTAATGCAGTGAACATACATAAAATGTTGTCCTGGCTCCTCATGATAAAGAGAAGCAGACGTGCCTCTGCCTTGGGAACAGGCTTCCTGTGGCGGTGCTGACAGCTTGTTTTCTCCCATCAAAGGGACCTGCAGGGTGCAGAGGAGCTGTACAGCACTAGAGAAGTAAACTCAGGATGGAGAAAAAGATCTACACCTGTGACAAAGGGCATCAGAGAAATAAGGAAGTGGATAAGCATACAGCCATTTAAAACACTCAGATCAAACGTACTCCCTTCCCTCAAAGCAGGCAAGCTACCACATGCCGTGGGTATGAGAACAGCATCTTAACGCAGCGATGCTCAACAGGGCTCCTAAAAGTCGGAGAGCTGCAACTCAATGTGTTCAGAGAGGGTTACTTTTGTAAACACCCAGACCAGCAGCTGTGCACAGCAAAGCATCAAAGGAATGTGTTGCTTCCCCTCTACTCGTGCCATCATGATTTATGGAGAAGATCCTCTCCGTCAGGAGATCAGAGTAGTGTTTGCTATTGGACACCTTGCTTACATAGGAGGAGGCAATGGGAGAGCTTGGAAAATTACCAGTTTTCTTATGTGCTGCCTGGATGCTTTCATCTCTGGTGGGTTGTTTTGGTTTGGTTCGGGTTTTTGGTTTGGTTTGGGTTTTGGGGTTTTTTTTGTTCTTCCAGCACTAAGAATTGGTGACTTTAAAAGCTGAGAGATCAGTAGTCTGTTGAACACCGGAGACATTTTTACAGGACTGAAAGCTACCAAAATTTGAAAGGCTTACAGTAAATTAAAAATAATCGTTCTGGTGTTACCTGTTTCCTCTTTATGTATACATAGAAACCAAATATTTTAGATGGTTTTACTTGAGAAGACAGCCAACTATCAAGGCAGAACTGAGAAGTTCTGAAATAAAGACAGAAGATCTGCCTGAAATAACTATTTATCTTTACCATACAATTTCTTCAATGAGAAATACTCCAAGTGTAAGTCCCAAATTCTGTATTTTTTTCTCAGAGGAGTTAACATTTCTTTTATAGATAAAGACTGTTAGAAAGCACTCTTAATACCCTTTGAAGCCTGTATATGTAACAAGAAACTGCAGTACTTCATGCTCCATAAACTTTGCTGCTTTCCCCCAATTTCAGACCAAATGAAGTCAGAGCTACAGTTAAGAGACTCCAAATACAATTAGCAATCACTGTTGCTCATACATTATTCATGGAGCTGTCATTACATGTGCCAATTACAGGCACTGATATCAGTTTCATATGATCTTCTCAACTGGCAACTGATTTTAAATTACAACCCTTAATTTTGCATTCTAGGAGGTGAAATGAAAAAAATAAAATAAATCCCTGTCACTATCTGTAATCTATGAGTTTTTCCAACAGAGGTCATCCTAAAATCTACTTTAGCCTACTGAGAATGGCACCAAAGGAGTTTCCATGGCAAATACAAATTATGTTGTATATCCCAGGACTTAATAGATAGATCTATTGACTGTCAGTTGAGATGCTCAGTTTATCAGTCTGAAGATGCCTAGGCCCTTCAAATTTGCACTAGGATTTGATTTATCACAAAGACAGATGAGAGGCATTTTACTTAGCATTTTCATTAGTTGTGATAAAACCTTTTTCATTAACAAGAATACATACAAAGCTATATATTTGACAATAGGAATTTATAATAACATTTATTACATTTCTGCGTACAATACTGCTATGTAACCGAAGAGCACTTTTTGTTTATCTTGATGGCAGTGTAAGTGCCAGAGTTGACAGAGGAGAATGGATACTGAAAACTGTCATTTGCAACCTTGTTTTTTAAAAATAAAAGTCCTCATGACACCCCTCAAACTCTCCTCTCCCACAGACTTAAAGGAAGTAACTCAGCAGGCTGCCAAAATTTCCCTTCCCCACATCTTCATGGGCCGGGAAAAGGAGAAGGCACTTTAGGCCAGCCTAAGCGCAGCACAGACCAGACTCAGTGAGAGCTACTGTTTTATAAAAAACACGTCTCCAGAGTTGTTAATGGGTGTGTTCTACTTAGAAATAACCTGTCTATCTATTTAAGGTGAGATTTGTGTCTTTTGGGGTGGTGGACCCTGGCTGGAGGCCAGGTGCTCACCAAAGCCACTCTGTCACTGCCCTCCTCGTGGGTCGAGATAAGGGCAGGGAGAGATCACTCACCAATTGCCATCACAGGCTGAACAGACTCAAATTTGGGAAATTAGTTATTTATTACCAATCAAACTGCAGTTGGATAATAAGAAATAAAACCAAATCTTAAAACACCCCCCCACACACCCCCCTCTCTTCTTCCCAGGCTCAACTTC